>CAUYUJ010019602.1:115000-145000 GCA_963575745.1 Prorocentrum cordatum
GCTATAGCAGGGTGCAGGCCTGGAGGTGAGGTTGGACCGAGAGGGCCGAGGGTAAGGGGAGGGAGGTAAGCGGGGACAGGGAGCGACAAGATCTTGTCGCCCACTCGAGCAAAGGAAAGACGGAGAGCAGCAAGGGTACGGGTAAGGAAAGACTCGGATGCGGTGAGCGAGGGTACGGGGGAAAGTGCATGAAGCGAGGATCAGGGGAGGTATTCGAGAGCACGCTCATCGCGATGACGCTCGAGATGGAGGGCATGCGCATCTCACAGAAGAACATGGAGGCTGGATCGCGTTGCTGGGGACAGGGAGCGAATAGCGAAGGCAATGAGGAGGGAGGCTACGCCTTGGTGTATAAGAGGGTGTGAGTGGAGGTACGAGGGGGAGGACAGGGGAGAGGAGGGAAGCGCAATGGCAGCGAAGGAGAGAGGAGAGAGGGCAGTGGGAGCATGTCCCATCACGTATCATCATGTTGAGTTTGAGGTGCGTGCGTGTGCGTGAACAGATCACGCTTGAAACGTGCCATTGCTATCAGCAGTGTTTTTTTTTAGAGGGCCCCCCTGCGCCCCAGGCAGTCTGGGACAAGCTGTACGGTGAGAAGTTCGAGAACGGCTACAGAGTGATGAAGGGCAGGAAGCCAGCGAAGACCGTCGTGCAAGCCAGGAGGCAGATTGCAGGAGGAATGGTGTCAGAAAAATGTGCCTGATAGATGCACGGGGGAACTGAGGTCAAGGGAGGGCGGGAGACTGGTAAAGGAGGCGGGAGGCAAGGAGGGAGGAGCGAGAGGTTGCGGGAGGGGTGGGGTGGGTGGGGTGGTGTGTGTGTGTGTTGTGTGTGTGTGTGTGTGTGTGTGTGTGTGTGTGTGTGTGTGTGTGTTGTGTGTGTGTGTGTGTGTGTGTGTGTGTGTGTGTGTGTGTGTGTGTGGTGTGTGTGTGTGTGTGTGTGTGTGTGTGTGTGGGGGGGGGGGGGGGGGGGGGGGCGGCGCCAGCTGAGACGCATGGAGGGAGGAGAAGATATGATCAGGGAGGGCGGAGAGGAGGGGCTAATCGTAAGGGATCTCGAGGGAGGCTTCACGGACAGAGAGGGGGGAGGCTAATTAAGGGAGGCACGCGAGTCGACACGGTGTCTGTGCAGCATGTGATATCTTGATTCTTATTGTTGGTATTGTGGTTGGACGTGCGGCGGAGTGTGTAGCATAAATGTGACGCCATGAACTAGTTGCGGTGCATAGTCATGGTTTCCCTGGCGCGAGGTTCTTGCTGTGCAGGTCCCTCCGCATCATGTATGCGCACTGGCAGCGCCGCAAGATCCAGGAGGAGGCGATGGACACCCAGCTAGCTGATGAGGCGGCTCTCCACTCGAGAGAGAGGGCGCGATCTTACGATCGCGTCCTCTCTCTCTCTCTCTCTCTCTCTCTCTCTCTCTCGTTGCCCCTCACCTCTCGATCTATCTATCTCCTCCTCCCCTCACGTCTCACTGCCAGACGTGCCTATGCTTTGTGCAGCATCAGTGATCCCGATGGCGTGCCCTGATGTTGAATCTCATCGTGATCGTCGTGCTCCTCGCTCGCATCCCCATCCCCCTCGCTCCCAGCTGGTCCAAATCCGCCCTCCCACGTGTAGTGTGAGAGGGCCGCTGATTGCATGTACATATGGTTGGGCATGTGAATCAAGCCTTTGACCCTGAGCGCTTCGTTCTTGTATGATGTATGAGAACGAGAGGGGCCTCTAGCAGAGATGAGGGAGGGAACTAACTCGAGGAGGATTCTGGAGGAGGAGAAGCACAAACGCATGGGGAGGAGGGAATAGGAACAGGAGAAGGGCAATCGAGAGATCTGCAGCATGCGATCGGGCTGACAGGGCTGCGACGAGGACGACGACATCGAGGAGTTGCCCGAGCACACCTTGCGGATGTACATCCAGAGAGCGCAGGAGAGCGTTCCACAAGCCATGGGGTGGGGTATGACGCATCTTCGAATGTGCACGCGCCTCTTTGGCTTCGCATGTGCGTCACCTGTGTCAGTGATCGTGTACGGCAGGTCCGTGTCGTGACGACCTCGACTATGGTTTCTGACACCGCGTTGGATCGTTCAACCTTGAACGATCGGCGGCTTCCCGATCGCCAGATCGCCCCAAAATGGCCGATTCTGGGCCACTTGCGTCGCTCAACCTTGAACGCTCGCGGCGGGGTCGCAGCGAGTCGACACGACGCGGACCTGCCGTATCCAAGTTCAGTTTATGTTGGATCTTGGAGTTTGCAGTGCAGGAGGGAGGAGGGACCGAACGACTCACCGCTGAACCACTCGACCTCGATCGAGGGTGAGTCTTTCGGCACCCCCTCCCATCCGGCACTGATCCACAATTTCGGGGGTCGCGTCTTCCTCGAGTGAGCCTGGGGGGGACCGATGGACCACTTTAACTCTGATCGCCCCCTTGCCCGCCCTACCCCGTCACCCGACAACATTCACACCCGACATTGCCCGTCTTACTTTTGCCGCGAGCCAGGAGGTAGGCCAGATCGATGTAGCGAGGTCTTGCCTGCTACTAGCGCGTCCTCCGTCCCACATTGTGTTGGTGTCATCCCTTCCTCTCCAACCCCTGCGTTCCCTCTCATCGGAGTCTCCCTCAACCCTTATCCCTCCCTCCTTGCCTCCTCCTCGTTTCTCCTCCAGTCTTTACTCTGTCTGCTAGACTCGGTGGAGGGCGAGGGAGGTCGATACGGGGTCGCCAGCGTCTTCGACTGGCTGGGAGATGCGGGATGGTTCTCTGGCTCAGCACGGCACTGGAGCGGAGGATTTACCTTTCTACGGTAGCATGACTGGCACGGCGGTGACCCGCAGCAGGAGGAAGAGGAAGGACAAAAACACAAAAAGAAATCTAGGAAGCACGACAAGGATGAGGCTCGCGCTGTACCGTTCTCGTCCGCTATCCCACCTGCATTCGCAGCACCACAGACCCCTAGCAAGGGAAAACCAGCAGCGTCGTCACCAGCAGCCCCGACCATGAAGAGAGGAAAGCCAGCAATGGCAACAACGGCAGCAGCAGCAGCAACAGCAGCAGCAGCAGCAGCATCCAAGAAGAGGCCCGCAGCAGCGAAGACAGGTTGCGGCGCCAAGAAGGCAAAGAAGGCACCCGAGCCCGAGGAGGAAAAGGAACAGGAGGATGAGGAAGTGGCGGAGGTCGTGGTCGAGGCCGAGGAGGGTGGTGAATATGAAGAGGAGAAGGACGGCATTGAGGAAGCGGAGGAGGAGGTACCGAAGGAGGTCGATCCCATAGTCGAGGAGGGCTGCCACGTGGAGTACGTTCCGCTGCCTGGGCAGCCCAACGTTGATGATGGGACCTGCGAGTTGCCTGTGAAGGGCACTCGCAGCACCGTGTACGAGTTCAAGAGCTCCACGGAGGCAGGCAAGCTGTACCAGGTCAAGAAAAAGGGGCGGGAGATGGAGAAGATCAGCACGGTCTTCGTTCGCAGTATGACGGAGGGCGGCTGGACGGGCTGGGCGCAGTTGCTCCAGCATCAGGACAGCATGTGTCCCGAGGCCGTCCAAGGCCATCTAGGAGTACGGCCCTCAGCGTCACGCGCGGCGGAGATCGTCATCACAGAGTGCATGAAGGTCATGGTGAAGACTGGCCGTGGCTCCAAGGCCGAGGGCAAGATAGTCAAGCAGGAGGTGCTGTCCGCGCTGGGCATCGCCGACGCGGAGTGATACAGTGGGGAGGGCACGTGAGATAGTGACAAAGAGAGGAGGAGGGCCAGGATAAGGAGGAGGAGGAGGAGGAAGAGGAGGAGGAGGGGGAGGAGGAGGAGGAGGAGGAGGAGGAGGAGGAGGACAAGGATCAGGACAAGGCGAGAAATCGCGTGCCAGGGCATGCGATTCGAGGCGTCTCGGTGGCATTGCACCCCACACGTTGCCCCCAGACAGCCTGAGGGATTTGGAGATGGGGATGCCTCGAGTTCCTGAGGGCCGAAGTCGGCCCTCAGGAACTCGAGGTATGCATCGATGCTCGAACGACGTGGCAATTCTCCTCATCTGATCTCTCCTCACCCTTATCCCATCATCTGTCCGACTTTCGACGCAGAAGTTCCGCGGATTCGCAGCGTGCCGAGTCAATCCGATATCGTCTGCCCCCCTGGGGAGGTGCTGGTGGGTATATGTGGTGGTCTTCTTCAACGGAGCAGCTATGTACTGCCTCGCCAGGGTCGGGGATGGGGGGGGGGGGGGGGTGCAGGTAGTTTGGATGGCGCGTGGGATGGAGCATGCATGCTATCAGTTAGGATTTGCATTGAAGGATCGAGGCAGTATAGATGGCATCAGTGAGACTCCCACGCAGGGCGGATGTGGAAAAGGAGACGCTCGGTGGAAACGAAACGGACGGAGGGTAAGACAAACGCAATCGCCCTGCAGCCCGCCCCATGTTCGATCCCCCTCGACATCCCTGCCGATCGATGATGGTAATCTCACCCTCGATCGATGTGAAATCGACGATCGATCGAGACCGACGGGCCCACCCTTGGCCTGGTTTCGGGATGCGGAATGCAGACGCCACCTTCCGATTCGCCAATCTCGAGTCGAGCCCCGATGCTGACAGTGATGGGGCAGGGCCGACGACCACTTCGCCCGCGCGAGCTTCTTCAGAATGATGGGAGCTGCGGCCAGGGCTCATTGGCTTGTGCCCCGCATGAGCTAGCGTGCTAGCAGTATATGGAGGGATGGGAACGTGAGCCCACGGGATGCGGAGGGGCGGGAGGAGTCAGGGCTAAAGGGGGAAGTGGAGCAAAGGAGCCACGGATGAGAGAACTTAAGGACCTTAAGGAACTGAGGATGAGGATGAGGATGGCCGCGGTGCTCTATGATGGTGAGGAACTTAAGGAAGGAGGGCACGATCATAATCTAAGAGTGGGCGTGTATACTTATCCATACAAGAGTGGGATAAGATCACGATCGTACTATATGTGTGATAAGATAAGAATGCGATAATATAAGCGCCTTAGATAAGAACACGAGGATGAGTGGGGTGGGATCCGTCTTCAGAAGGACGCGGGCGAGGATGCTGCATGATCGTTTGCTCTGTGCCATCTACAGCATGGCAGCCATGCAATCAGACAGACAGGGGCGCTCGCAGCCTGCAAGAAAGAAATAGTAGGCCCTGCAGGCCATCCAGTAAGATGGCGTCCGCGAGTCTCAGTGATATAGCGTGGTTGAGCGTGCTGGCCAGACAGACTGAGGATCCGCGTCCGTGGGCCCCGCCTCCACCCATGTTTCCCCCTTGTCACCGTGGGCCCCGCCTCCACCCCTGCCATCCGCACTGCATGGTTAACATGTCGTGCACGCGCTGAGCGGACATGTATACACATGTACGTGCACGCATGTGTATTGCCCAGTGACCATTGGCGTTCGAGTCATGCCAGTGCCCACTGACGGATCTCGTTCAATCTCTCATGTGATCTACTTGTGCGTTTGTTGCCTCCCGCATTCGAGAGCAGCTTCAGCAGGGGCCCCCCGCGCGACCCTGGGCCCGAGCCCTTTCTGACCAGCAGCGCAGGCGAAAGGGGAGCTTGGGCAAGGCGAACGCAATACATGAGTGGGGTCGGATTCTACGGAGCACGAGTGGCCCGAACTCGGCATGGCAAGGGGCGCCGAGAGAGTCCAGCCCATGACACACGCACGCGCACACCTGTATATATATATATATATATATATATATATATATATATGTTATACACACATGTATATATTGTACATGTACATGCCAGCCCATACTTGCATGCCAGAGGGGGTTGTCTTAGCGATGTGCACCTACTCCTCCCTCGTCCCTCTCCCCTCCTACTCCGCCTCGTCCTCCCTCGCTCTTCCCTCTTTCCCTTGTCATTCTTTGCCAGGAGCTCGCGCGCCAGCTGACCTTTCGAACTGATTATAATATCAGCCTTGTGCGGCAGTCATCTTCGAATAGTGCGGCGGTCACTTTCTAACCCCAGCCACGTGCAACAGACATCTCCTACTTCCAACCCAGTGCGACATTGCACTTGGGGTCTCGGGCGCATGCGTGCGTGCGAACGTGCATATATGCATAGATGTGTGCATACGTAGATACATACATACATACATACATACATACATACATACATACATACATATATACATACAGACATACATACAAACAAACAAACAAACACACATACACACATATACGTAGTATACATGCATACTTACATACACACATACATACATACATGCATACATGCATACATACATTACACTACATTACATTACACTACATTACATTACATTACATCCCATCACATTCCATTCTATTATATTACATACATACATGGACGGACACCTGCATATATACATATACACACATAAATGTATGTATGTATGTATGTATATATACATACATACATACATACAGGTGTATGCTTGTGCAAATAAATATACACAGATACGCGCGCATGCGGCTGTAACACACTTGTGCACGTATACACGTGCAACCGTCTTCCCAAGTGTACACGGGCACGTGAATGCAGGCAGTCATTTCACACCTGCACGTGTAAACATGGTACACACGTGTACATGTATAGGCACGCACGCGCCATATGCATACGTGTGGGCAGCCCGTAGCACGTGCAGGCGCGTGATACATGAAGCAGGTGCGCACGCGTGCACGCTGGCGCACGCGTGCACACGCGCGAATGACCGACCGATCGGCTGACCGACCGACCGACCGACCCACCGACCGTGACGACCGACCGACGTGACCGACCGAGCGACCAACCGATCGGCCGATTCATGGGAAGGGGGGGCGCGTGCAAAGAGACAGTGCCGCCCAGGTGCGCCTGGGCTTCCTTCAGACGGACAAATCGCGCGGCTCTGCATACGCTGGCGGCTTTCTACTGGCTTTTTTACTACTGCACCTTGGGGTAGAGGCCCTGCTGGGCCACAGGGGGGGGTTGCCGAGCGCGGCCATGTTTTTTCTTTGGGTGGTGGAAACGTTTGCGGATGTGTTTCATGTTTTTAATGTTTTTTTCATGTTTTTCTATGTTTTTTTTCATGTTTTCTTCATGTTTTTAATGTTTTTTCATGTTTTTCATGTTTTTCATGTTTTTGATTTTTTTTAATGTTTTTCTATGTTGTTTAACGTTTTCTTATGTTTTTTTCATGTTTTCCATGTTTTTAATGTTTTTCATGTTTTTAATATTTTTTCATGTGTTTCATATGTTTTTTCATGTTTTCTTCATGTTTTTAATGTTTTTTCATGTTTTTCATGTTTTTAATGTTTTTTTCATGTGTTTCTATGTTTTTTGTTTTCATGTTTTCATGTCATGTTTTGTTTTTCAATGTTTTTTCATGTGTTTTTCATGTTTTTAATGTTGTTTCATGTTTTTCTATGTTTTTTGTGATTTTTTTGTTTTTTGATTTTTTTTTTTTTTATTTTTTTTTTTTTTATATAAAATGTTTTTTTTTTTTTTTTTTTTTTTTTTTTTTTTTTTTTTGTTTTTTTTTTTTTTTGTTAAAAGTTTTTCATGTTTTTCATGTTTTTCATGTTTTTATGTTTTTTCATGTGTTTCTATGTTTTTAATGTTTTCTTCATGTTTTTAATGTTTTTTCATGTTTTTGTTTTATGTTTTTCATGTTTTCATGTTTTCATCATGTTTTTTAATGTTTTTTAATGTTTTTCATGTTTTTAATGTTTTTCATGTTTTTCATAATGTTTTAATGTTTTTTAATGTTTTTTAATGCATGTTTTCATGTTTTTAATGTGTTTCATGTTTTCATCATGTTTTTCATGTTTTTCATGTTTTCATGAAAATTTCGCAATCTTTTTTTGTGCTAGATTTTTGGTCGGAATCCGCGCTACGGCCATGGCCAGGGCCCTCGAAGGGCCCCCAATTCCCCCCGCGGGTCCATAAGCACCACCCCCCCCCACGCCCGATCGATCCTCTCGGGCCAGTCAATCCGCGGCGCGGGATCTTCATATGATCCCACCTGCGCGCCGCGGTCGCATCCGCGCCGCTGCGCAGGCGAAAGGGGAGACCCGCGCTGCCCGATGTGAATATTGCAAGCAAAAAAGAAAAAAAGTTGTGCGCGCGCATATGTGCACGCCCGTTCGCGCATTGATATTGAACCACGATCGCACGCGCGCGCGCTCGCGTGACCGCACTGTGCGCGCTTTCATTACATTGGCCGCGCGCGCACTCGCACCGCGCCGCGCTCGGCGGCCAGGCCCCGTGGCGACATAGGGCTAGTGCACGTGGACGGCGCATGCGCAGGCGGCGCGGGGCGCGCGCGCGCACAAACGCACGCAATCGCACGTGCGCGCGCGCGTGCGCACGCGCGCACGCACACACACGCGCACACACACACGCGCGCATACGCACACGCACACACACACACACGCACACACACGCACACACACATACGCGGCACGCACACGCACACATTGAACGCGCACGCGCGGCACACACACACACACACGCACGCACGCACGCACGCGCACACGCGCACACACGCACACACGCACACACACGCACACACACACACACACCCGCACACACAGACACACACACACACACACGTGTACACGCGCACACGCACACACACGCTCGCGCCTACATGACCGTACGCGCGCTCGCCAATTCACGGGGTGCGTGCGTTTGTGGCAACTTGGAAGGATGCGCATGTGGGCACGCGCGCGACAGCGTATACGCAGTTCTATAGTGTACACAATGGCAGATACATATATACATTACATTTATACACGAATAAGTACGTTTCAATAACAAGATACCACTGTATAGACGCGTGTTAAGCACGCACGCGTAGTATACATGTGTGTATGTGTATATATATGTACAGTTCAAGGGAAGAGGAACTCCATGGGCAGACAGATGTGGATATTGCAGGCACCGATCGATTCTTCCAGATTTTCACCCAATGGCACGCGGTAGGGCTCGAACCTATACCGTTGCTATACTCGGCGTGGCCCCCCCCCCCCCGCCCTTTTTCCGAACCCGCTCCCATGTGTTTGTGAGGGCGGCGGAGGCGATGGCCCCGAAAGCAAAAGGAAAACCGTCGGCGGACAAGAACTCAAAGAAACAGCGTGCCAAAGAACTACGGGAACATAACAGGGACCACGAGAACGCGATGCAGCGTCTCAGGACCGACGTTGCCCTGCGTGTGCTCTTGTTCGTTCGTTCAATGAATGTATGTTGAGGTTGCTCCGGTACCCTGAGTACGTTGACGGGGTGAGGGGGCAGGGGGAGAGAGAAGGGGTGAGGGGCCAGGAGGAGAGAGAAGAGGGACGCCATATGATGTGGAGCAGGACGCACTTGGAGAAGGAGAAGGAATGTGTGAAGCAGGAGTGCAAACGCCTGGGCCGTGACGGCCAGAAGCTCTGGCTCAGGCGCTTCCAGGAGACAGGCCGCCAAGGGCGTGGGATTGCATGGGAGGTAGTGCATGTCCAATGCTTCATGACTATTACTTAACCTTCCCTGCCTCCTCTTCTTCCTTCCCCCCCTCCTCGTCGATCCTACTCCTCCCGTCTTCTTCCTTCAGTCCCCTCGTCCTCCTCGTCCTTGTCGTCGTGGTCGTCGCCCTCGAGGGCGACGACCGCGACGGAAAGGAGGAGGAAGATCCTCCGCCCGTTCTTCTCCCCTCTTTTCGCCCTCAGCTCGGTCAAGTAGCGCTGGAGGGAGGTAACTTTGAATGGGCCGAGTCGCTGAAGATCGAGCGGGAGTCACGTATGGTGAGAGACTCCAAAAAGGGGCACTGGGCCTCCGCCGACGACCTCTTGGCTATGTTCTCGTGGACCGAGCAGAACAAAGACACAGCCTACGGGCAAAGGACCTCCGCTTTCGGGGCAGATTAGTGGTGCCTTGCAGGAGCTTTTGCCTGTCAATCGTATGTTTTCCGACGGCCGTGATAAACTTACGGCGCTTGCTGCAGCGCCCCATCGAGTAATGAGATGGGAAGGAGCTCCGAGGAGGTATGAGGACTAGGAGGGAAAGGTGGATAATTTGATGGGCAGTCGAGCTCTCCAATCTCTCTCGCAATTCATTGTTGCGCCATCGCGGCCCCAGGGCTTGGATGAGGGCTCAGAACGTGATGAAGCACTGCAAAGCGTTGAAGAAGACGCACATCAAGGTGGGAAAGGGGATTGGGGGAGGAGAGGGACGAGCATAAAGGAGGAGCGATGGAGAGGGATGGATACTCAAGGTAGGGAGGGGGCGGGAAGAATGGAAAGATGAGGGGAGGGAAGTAGAGCAGGAAGTAAGGGAATACCGATGCAAGCGGTCGGCCTGTCTTAAAGATGGGGCCGGGCAGATCGACGAGCAGACTGGAGAAACGCTGTGCCGCAGGATCAACTTGGAGGACATCGAGAACGAGGACCTTGGCAGTCTTCGGTAGTGGAAGGGTTATTGCTGCGCCGCTAGCTCCCCCCTCTTGCCCAATGAACCCCTCGGCATGCGGCGGAACGCATGCCAATTGATTGGCATCGATGCCAATCGATTGCCAATCGATGCCAATCGATTGGCCAATCGATTGGCACCGATGCCAATCAATCGATGCCAATCGAAAGCATGAGGAGTTGAATGGGACCCCAAGCTGCCAGCGCAGGACAAGGAGCAGACGTTGCAGACGACCTTCGGCACGTCCAAGAAGGCCCTGGACCCCGAGCTGATTCGAGCCGCCAAGGCACCTCGTGTCAAGGCTGCGTTAACAGAGGACGGTGGTACGAGGGACGGGAGAGGGGAGAAACGAAGTATACAGGGTGATGGAGGGAGAGAGGGAAGAGCGGGGAGAAGGAACATGGAGATTGATGAGTCGAGGGATGGCTCCGACAGAGGCGATCGCCATCTAATCGCATCGCATTTGAGGCTGAGGAGTCCGACTCCAGCTACGAGTACTCGAGCGATGACGGTTCGGAGACTCAGGACCATCAGTCCAAAGTAGATGACGTCACACCCTTGTATCCTAGCTGGCAGGCATAGGGCATAGGCGTCGAGGTAGGGTTCGACTCGAGAGTCAAAGTTCTGTCACCTCGATCGAGGGGTCGATCGGCCTCACCCTCATCCACTCCTCCTCTTAACATCCTCCTCCTTCTCCCCTCGTCCTGACCGTCTCTTTTTCCCTTCCTCCTGTTTCTCTTGCCCCTCTCCTCTGTCGCTTCTCGGCATGAGGAGCGGACCGCGGCGGCTTCCAGCGATAAGGGCAACCCTGCACCCGCGACCGCGTTGGGGGAAGTGGCGCACTACGACGCGCTGCTCTCTGGCCTTGACGTGGGAGGGGTGGCACCATGGTGCGAGTTAGCTTCCTCGAGGCCCTCGTAACGGATATCCGAGCTAGCTCATCGATGCCGTATGTCCTTTCGACCTCGACCGATCGACAGAACGACCGACTGCACCCCTGAAGGCAGGCAAACCACCCTGAGGTGGCGCAAAGCAGGAGGAGGGGGAGGAGGGGGAATAGAGGGAGGAGGCGTTAGGGTGACGAGGTTGAGTGAGCGAGTGAGTGAGTGATAGGGGCAGGAGCGCATGAGGATCGATGGTTTGCGAGAGTATGCGAGGGCAGGTCAAAGCCCACCCCTGGCTGGCACCCTTCGCAGCGCAGATCACCACGAGCCTGAACGAGCTCAGAAAGGCTACCGCGACCATCAAGAACGCTATCCAGGGAAAGTCACTGCAGGGCAGATGTGAGATCAGCTTGTGGTGAACGCACTGGGGGATATCAAGAGATTGATTCAGGATGGATTGTGAAATGGCCTGGGGTGTGAGGGAACGGATAAGGAGGAGGAGGAGGAGGTCAGGAGATGAGGAAGGAGATGGTCGTGGAGGGCATGGGGTAGGTCCACGATGAGCCCGACTGAGAAGACTGCAATCGATGGCGTCCTTAGCGACGCGAAGCGCACGTGGGGTCTCATTTCGCCGATCATGGCATCGGTAGCGCAGGCCCAGGCCGAGCTGGCTGCATAATGTTGCCGTCGGCGGTTCTAGATCCAGCCGCCTCTCCTTCTCGTTATTCGTGATGTGTGTGCATGTGCGTTCTGCCTATATAGCACGGTGGTTGTGAGCAATATTTCGTCTATTGCGTCATATATGTGCTCTGGCAATGCAATCACGGCTGCCGCGCGCACGTATCAGGTTTGTCTATGTGTTGTGTGTTCTGGAAATACAAACACGATTTCGGTTCGCGATTATTGTTTGGCCACTGTGGTCCTGGAAGCGCGATTTGCGTTATTGCATTGCCAACGCGTTCGGTGGAAGTCAGGCAGATCGAGTCCGTTCCCTTCACTCCTGGCCGCGCGGATCTGCGAAATTCAGGGGCCCTCCCGCCAACGATGTGCAATCGGTTTCAGCTGCTTGCGGGCCCGACCTGTGTCGGGATAGCGCGAAAGACACTCGAGTGAGAGTGCGATGGCGCTCGGGACAAAGGAAACACGTTGCTGCTCTGCATGTGACACCGTCCCCCTTTCGATTGATGCCCGACTATCGGGGTTACATTGCTGTTGATGGTGGCGGGGATGGCCTGTATGCCAGAGCATGTGTTCCAAATGCGTTGGGGTTGCACGCTTGCACTGTTTGCGGGGGAAGGGGCACTCGGTGTCCGATGTCGTGGGGTGATAGGTGACGGCACCATGTCTGAATGGGCACTCGACCGAAAGATTGGACCCCATAACTGTGCATGCAAGCGTCTTCGAACTTCGACCTTCTAACCGTGCCTCCAAGTTTCCGTCGCTACTGCGTGGCGCGCTATCATACCCAGACCCCCTGGAGTCTTGATTTGTTTCACGCCGCTATCGTATATGATATAGATCACATATATATAGATATATGTGTATATATATATAATGTCGTCCTGATGGGAGGGGTGGTTGTGGAAGTTTAGTTCATCAGAGGGGGGAGGCAATCGTGCATCCTATTGCCAATGTTGGCAATAAGATGCCCGATGCAGAACAGTGGTACTGTGCTGCGTCGTTCTGATGGCGGACGTGCCAATTGAGCAGGGTGTACTTGAGTGTACCATGAGTTGTGCATTGAGGGGGTGGATGTGCATACACTTGCATTGCAATTTTTGATGTTGCAGTGAGGGGTCGGATCCGTAGCACTCACTTCTATCAAGTAGATATGAAGGTTGCTTTTGTTGTGTTCGTTTGCCGCGTACTTCTCATGAGTGCCAGGGCGGGTGTCGCTCGGTCGATTCTTGAGGAGGATGGCGATGTCACTTGGGATAATGATCAAGGTGCGGGTCTTCGCAAGTACCTTCTAGAAAGGTACAAGGCAGGCGCGCTCACGGGGGTCGACGTGGCAACTATCAGTTACCACTGCATGAGAGCAGGGGGGACAGGGGTTGGAGATCTGGCGTTGGATCCCGCGAGATCGGGGCATGCAGCCGAGCACGTGCGACAAGTGCTCAACGAACGTCCTGCCGTCCAGTTGTATACAGTGAAGATGCCCTCGTGGGACAAAGAATGTGATGCTAGATGCTACATTGATTTTCCGTTTGTTTTGCCACACGATTTGTTTGCTTACCATGTGAATAAAAATCCAGGGCAATGGGATCCTTTGAGTTACGATGTGGACATGCTGCCAGTAGGTTGGGCGAACCACGATGTGGTCCGAGAGTGCCCAGACAAATCGACGCCTTTAGGTTATTTCTCTGACGCGGTGCCCCATGCAAAGCGTGATAATTTTTACTGTTATTACATGAGCTCAGGCCTTAGCCAGACACGGTACCTGCTCTGCACCTTGCGCAAGCAGGACTTGTGCAAGTGTGGCTGTGGTGGGAATTGTAATTTCGGTTTGATCCAGCGTGTCCTGAAGTGGTCTTTTCAAGCGGTGGCCGAAGGAAAATTCCCAGGACGAGATCACAACAACATGCCTTTTAGCTGTGACAGGGCGCTCTGGCGTGGATTTGACCTCGCCCAAGGGTGGAGGGGAGCCCTGACTGAGATCCGGATGGATCTCCTCGAAGTGACGGGCGCGCTGGGTTTCAAAACCTGGCAAAACCCACGCAACCCGTGCTTCTGCTGCGACGTGCGCAAAGAAAATTTATTTCTGTATCCAGTGGCTATGCATGAGCTCCCATGGAACCTGCGAGACAAGGCAAGATACCAACTGATGCTGGATAATTCGGTCAAGGACGTCCATGTAGCAACAGAAGAAGCCCTCAATCGTTTACTCAGGAATTTGAAGATCGATGAGAAGGCTGGCGGACTGGTCACACAGCGCGTGCTCCCTGAATTCAACTTACCGAAGGGGTGCCGTTTAATTGAAAACGACGACGCGCCTGACATCCATCGCCTGAGCGAGGTCCAAACACCAGCGGATCTGATCTTCTTTAACGCAGTGAATGATCAGGGTCTGGATCGTGTGTGCTGGCTGTTTCAAATCCCTGGCGTGTCTATCCATACATTGATGTTGGATGGCATGCGCATTATGGATTTAGGAGTGACGCAGTATGTGATTGCCAAAGTATTTTATTTATTGATCAAGGACAATTTTGCTCAGTCTGGCAAGGGCAGAAAAGCGCAAAGGTGGCGCGACAACGTGCTTGCACTTCGGCGCATAATACGGTCGTTCTATGTTTTCACTGGAGCAAACAAAAAGAGAGGAGCTAAGAGCATGATCGGCAGATTGACTTTAAAAATGTTCATGCCTGCCACGCAGGGGCAGATTCCACGGCTCAAGGCCAAAGCGGCCGAGACGAGAACCCTGGTGCCGCTGCTCCCCATGCTTTGTCGTGAATTCCTTGGGTGTCTCGGCCCGCGCAAGGCGTCTCTTGTAGTTGCATGCGGGCGCCTGGCCACTGTGTACAAGTGCATCAGGGCAGAGGGTCGCCATATGCAGGCCACGGCTGCGCATGCCCTTCATAAGCGAGATGGGACCGCGCATGGGGCGCATGCCACGTCATGGATGGGACTTCGATCCCTCGTGCGCCACGTTCATATTGGATTCGCCTTGAAACCTCTGTTGCCACGTTCTTGTTGGATTCGCCTTTAACCCTGTTGCCACGTTCTTGTTGGATTCGTCTTGAATCCTCTGTTGCCACGTTCTTGCTGGATTCGTCTTGAACCCTCTGTTGCCACGTTCTTGCTGGATTTGGTTCCTGTCGGCTTGGGTTTCGCCTCTGTTGCCACGTGTTCGCTGGGTTCGGGTCAAGTCGGCTCGGGTTTCGCATGTTGGGCGGGCGCACATGCATGTTTCCTTCTCGCTGCAGACGAGCATGCTCGCATTTTTGCGTGCATGGAAGGAGCGCAGAGGGCACGAAGTGTTCAAGTTTCACGTCGCTGTTCACCTTGCCCAGCAAGTCGCCGAGAAGGGCAACCCAAAGGCGTACTGGACATACCCCGACGAAGCAGAGAATCGATTGATGCAGAAAATTGCCAAGTCCCTCCATGGCGGTTCGACTTTTTATTCTGCGTTTTTCGAGAAGGTCCTCCCTGAGATCTGATCTCGGGGGGCCGGATCGGACTACGCACAATAAAATATCGACCGCTGGAGAAAAGGGGGGGCTCGGCCGCTTTCTGCGTTGACCGATTCCTGCTTTTTCGGGGTTGTCCAGGCGTCTTGAGAGACATGATGTGATGACGTTAACGGTTTTGAATTATAGGATGGTGATGAGGATGGTGATGATGATGGTGATGTTGGTGTTTATGATGCTGATGATGATGATGATGATGATGATGATGATGATGATGCAGTGCTATTGATGATCATCGATGGTGACGTTAACTGGTACTGAGGACGTTACTTGGACGAGGGTTTCCCTTTTCGAGCGCCTGCTGCGGCTGAACGACAGAAACCTTGTCGATCGGCTGCAAAACACGTGAGCGTGGGAGTGGGGTCGGCATGCAGCAGGGCACAAGCACAGGGCGCAGCTCCGAAGCCAGGTTTCGGGCTCCTCGTCCGCTTGCTCGTCCTCTTCCTCGTCGTCCTCATCCTAGTCCTCTTTCGCCTTCTTGCTCCTTTCCTCTTTTTCCTCCCCACACCCCGAGGGTTTTGCTTTCCGCCCGCCTGGGGAACGGATTCCGACCAGGAGCAGGGCCCAACAAGCAGGAGCAGGGACAACTCCTCCTCCTCCTCCTCCTCCTCCTGCTCCTCCTCCTCCTGCTCCTCCTCCTCCTGCTCCTCCTCCTCCTCCTCTTCCTCCTCCTCCAACTTATACCCCTCGGCCCGACATCGATATATCGACGTGCAGTTTGTTCGTTGACAGATGGCCCACATGGGCGTGGCTAGAGGAGCCGAGGATTCACGCGCGATGGCAAGGGCCGCCGCCGCCGCCGCCGCAACGGCCCCCGCGGGGCCCCATCGCAGAGCCGAGCGGCGATGATCGACCGATCGATTTTCGATATCGCCGCTAGCGGCTCTAACACAGAAGCCCCTCGGGAGCAACGACCCCGAAACGATATAGGACAGCGCACCACAGGCGAGACCGTGGCGCCCAAATATCACGACAACTGTATATTGAGGACTCCCCATGTTCATGTTCCTGCCCGTCCTCTTTGCCCTGCCCCTCGTCCTCCCCTCCTCCTCCTCCTCCTCCTCCTCCTCCTCCTCCTCCTCCTCTTTCCCCTCCCTCTCTTCCTCCTCCTCCTCCTCCTCGCTGTTGGCTCGGCCTGTAGGCCATGGCGCAGCGCGTGGGCAGTAGGCCTATTCATCAACGTTCGAATTCTCGCTGAATTGAGCTATTTCCGATTTTCTCGTGTCTTGTTTTTTTCTCGCAAAATTGTTTTTTTTTCCATGACGTCGTGATTTAAAAACAAGACAAGACCAGGCGTCGTGAATGAAACACGACTCCTGGGGGTCTGGGTACGTCGGTACCGAGCTCGCCGTCCCCGTCCTGAAGCGGCACCCCAAGGCGCCCAAAGTGGTTCACACGCACGTCCCCGTGACCGTGTACCAGCTGGGCACCAAGGAGGTCGCCTGCGCGGAAAAAGTAGCCGTCGCCACCATCGACCCTGCCGACCACGTATGCTGGATTCGGGCGACCATGCATGAAGCCGAGGCTATTGCCGCAGTCCCCTCCATGCACCAGGCCTTCGAGGACCAGTTCTCGGGAGGTGCCCCCGTGAACGGTGGTCCACGCGCCAAGGGCCCTTTTCGAGGGGGCTCTGCCCCACAGGACAAGGCGCGCCAAAACCAAAAGCACAGGGAGTCCAAGAAAGACGCTCGCCGCCAGGAGCTCGATAGTCAGCTTCAGGACACCTTCAAGGCCCTCTTCCACGGCAACTTTAAAGCCGTCACCATCCTCGAACCCTGCAAAAGCCTAGGCAGGTTTGGATCGGGCGTCGGAAAGAGGTCCCTGGCCGCCACCTTCGGCGTCAGTCTTCAAGCGGTCGACAAGGTCCTGGCGGGATCAGGGCAACTCGGTGCCACCTACGACCTCAGCAACGTAGGTGCAGACGAGCCCACCGCTGACAAGTATCAGACCGTGTGGTTCCCTGAGGACCAGCCCATCACGATGGCAGACGCGTTCCAGAAGTCGGTGGAGTTCAAGGCCCTGGGAGTCGTTAGACACGGCAAGTCAGGTCTACTGGGGATCCGCGTTCCACGGGGGTCAGACGCCGCCAAGGCTGCTGCTGTCAGCATCCGTGGATGCGAGGCTACCCTCGCCAAGACGCGCTACCGCATCACTGGCATTGCGGCACGCCACGCCGCGCTGACCCAGCTCGCCAAGACTCTCACGGGCCCGTCCGTCAAATGGGACTGTGAGGTCTACCACGCCGCCTGGGACCCAGCCACTGCGGCCCAGTTTGCCTTAGTGCGTGCCCATCGGCCCCCACTCACCTATACGGTACAGGTCGCGGGGTGCCCCATCCCGTGGAGCATCACCGAGGCCCCGCTGGCTGAGGTGGTGCCGAAGCGGGACAACGTTACCATCGTCACGCCTACCACCATCACAGAGCCTGTGACGCCGCCAGCCCGTGGTGGCGGCTTTAGCCCCGCCACCGGCACACTCCTCACCAAAGCGGCCCAGAGCCCCTACCTCCACGACCTCATGACTGCCACGCCCAAAGGCAAGGGCGTCGCACCGCTCCTGACCCCCAAGGAGGAGCCTTCAGCCAAGCGCCACCGCTCCTCCAGCGGGAAACGTGACGCCACGCCGCACGCAAGGTCATCCTGCGCCCCAGGCCGCAGCTCCTCTGCACCCCCGCACGGCACGGACGGAGCCGCTGAACCGACGGCCGCCCCGGGATCAGGTGGCCATGACTCCTGGCTTGGCACGGTGGCGGCAGAAGGTGGGGGCCACACCGAAGGCGACGCTGCCACAGCCGCCGAAGTACCAGGCGACGTCGACGACGTCGAGATCCTCTCATCAGGTGATGAATACAGCGTGGCCTCCCACGAACTCAACACCTTCGGCGAGCGCTTCGCATCGGCCTCTAAACTGCCAGATGCTGCCACGACCCGCATCCAGCACATGGAACAACAGCACGAGCTGCTAGCCAACACGGTGGATAACATGCAGGTACAGCTTGCGGGCGTCCTCTCCTCCCAGGCCACACTCACGGAGCACGTTTCAGGGCTGGAACGGGGGCTTGCCACCGTCGTCACCCAGCAACAGACGGCAACCGCCGACGCCGCTGCACTGCGCGGCGACATCCAGACCCTCCTCGGGCACCTCACGGGAGGCACCATCCACCTGCCACAAGTGGCCACTCTGGAAACTAAGAAGGAGGAAGCTGCAGCGGCCGCCGAACCCGTGGCTGCCTGCGGTTGGATCGACCAGCCAGGCCAGGTCACCCCAGGGACGGGGCCCCCAGGGGCCGACAAAGGCAAGGACAAGGGTCGGGCCACCCAGGAACCCTATTGAAGGTGCCTCAGAGAGCCCGCCTCAGCCCTCCGAGGAAGCGCCTTCAGAGGCATCTATTCCCTCTTCGCGTCGTATCTCTTTCTTGTCACCTCATGTCTGTTTTGGCAGCAGCACGCGCAAGCTATCTGGTGTAGGGACACCCGTAGTCTTGCAGGGGGCGTGATTGTTGCAATGTACATGAGCATTCAGGGGTATTTGAGGACGTGTGCTGACATGCAGCTTTTGGC
This sequence comes from Prorocentrum cordatum, assembly GCA_963575745.1. NCBI lineage: Eukaryota > Dinophyceae > Prorocentrales > Prorocentraceae > Prorocentrum > Prorocentrum cordatum. The sequence goes on from CAUYUJ010019602.1 coordinate 134,039, forward strand.
TCATCGCTCGCGCCGCCCGCCAGGCCTCGCCATCATGTGGCGCCTTGCCTGCAGCCTGGCCCTCCCCTCGCTTGCGGGAGCACGCCCGTCTTCAGGCGGTGCGCCCCAGCATGGAGGAGATTTTTTCCTGCGACACGCTGAACGTGGGACGCTCTTCTACCTTTACGATGACAGCATCTACAAATACGATCACTGCACCATTTTGGACCCGATCGTGAACGGCACCGCCGCCGCGGGTCCGTGCGGCAACGGGCCGCTGGGCGCCATTGCGAGCGCCTGGCTTGAGCAGCACCAGGGGCCCTGCCCCGCGCGCTGCCCCCCTGGGACTCCGACGGCTACTGCGACGGCTACGGCGAGTACCAGCACGTCTCCTACGAGCACGTCCTCGTCAACTACGACACATGCATCGCAGTCCGCCCTCAGCCTGTCCTCGACCGTCGTGCAGCACATCCTCGACGGGGCCGCCGACAAAGCCCAGGCACGCAGTGGCGGCTTCAGCCCCGCTGTCGTGCCCCGCTTTAGCCCCACGGGTCTCACTACTCCTCTGTGCGCCAGGGGCGAACCCGAGGAGGACCCCGCTTTCTGGCACCTGATGATGATCCGAGCACGGCTCATACCGTGCGCCGCGGCGTGGGCACCAGGTGAGGACCACCAGGACGTGTACTGGGCATGGCTCGAGGACTGCGTCCCGTACATCCTGGCGACGCTCCATCTGCCACAGTGCGACCACTTTTTCCAGGAGGACTCCGAGGAGAAAAACGACGCCCTGCGCCAGCGCACCGCGTTCGACATGTGCGAGGACATCTGGCGCAGAGCAGGCCCCGACAGACAGCGCACCAACCGCAACCTCACTCGTATCCAGGGCAGCCGCGAGTACCCCACTCGCTACTTTGGCCTTCTTCTGGAATACCAGGGTGCTCGTGCCCAGCTCGTCGGCCCTGAGGCTTTCACGGCACCATTGCCGCCATACCTCTCACGGGCCCACGCCTTGCTGCCAAGAGGCCTCCCTCCACCCGACCAAGACGCCCTGGCGTACCTCGCGGATGCGATCCTGCACCACCCGCCAGACATGCAGCCGCTTGTCGAGGCGGAGCTCGCCGCGGCACCGATGGAACCGCTAAACCTACCACCGCCAGCTGGCCCCCTCGCCCAGCACGCCGCGTGTGACCAGCCCGCAGCCGACGCCGAACCGCCTCTGCTCCAGCACATCGCGGCCAGCGATATCAACATATCCCTGGACTCGTTCCACGCGTCGGACGATAGCCAGGACGACATGGAAACCCAGGATCGCGACGGCACGGCGCCGCCTGGTGACACGGCCCAGCGTGACCGTGACAGCGAACCCTACATAGGGCGCCCCCCCGTCGCACAGCAGTCCGCCCAACAACTCGGCCCAGGCCGACCCCAGCGCACAGCTCAACGACGCTGAAGGCGCCACTGCCGCCGACGAGACAAGCCATCCCACTGCATCGCCAGCTCTAACCAGCTCGCGCAGTGGCGGCTTCAGCCCCGCTGCAGCATTGGCTGGACCTGGACTTCTTCAGACCTCAAGTGGCAGAACCACGCCCTGCACCCTTGTCTGCCGTGCTAACGCGACTGACTCCAACTCCAGCGTCGTCGACCACTGGCAGGCTGGCGTCGACAACGACCCCATCGACGACGCGAGCCCAGACGCCAGCGGCTCCTACGAGGCCCCGCACAGCGCAGCGGCCTCACGACGCTGTGGCTGTCTCATTTGCCTCTTCGTGGCCACGTATGCCATCGTGGTAGCCATGCCGTACAAGGGCCAGATCGACGGGTACTTGCCGACACCGAGCCGAGACCCCAGCTACCGGCAGCGACGACGACGTGAAGCGGCGGCACCAGGCCCATCTGTGTCCACTACACCCCGACGCACAACGGCATACAACGTCACGCCCGCCTTGTGGGGAATTCTCAAGTGGACCAGCACCAAGCTCAGAGATATCGTCTCGGGCGGAGCCAGCGCAGTCGGGTTTGGCCTCGGGGGTGTCCTGAAATGGGCCAGTGGCAAACTCGGAGCTATTGCCACTGGCGGAGTGGTGTGCGGTCTTCTTCTGGTCGGCGCCAAACTCCTCGCTCAAGGAGCCGTCGGACACGTAGGAGCCCGCATTTGTGCGCGCGCCCTGGACTCATCCACGGCCCAGTGGTGCCTCCGCTGTTGCCAACCGAGCAGGAGGCCGCGGGATGAGGCCACACACACAATGCCGCGCACGCATCCCGACGAACCCGAAAGCCAACACGTGCACTCACTTCGACATCCGCTGCTACAGGAACACTACGCTGCTGCAGTTGCCGCCGCAGTCGCCGATGTCACCACCGCCACCACCGCCGCCATTGTCGAAGTCACTGCCGCGGTATCGCGAGCCTCGTCTGTCACACCACGATCGACCAGCCCGTCCCCGCGAGACGGCTCCATAAGCGGCATGGCTTATGGTACCCCACCGACTCACGAAGACGCCACAGCTCAGGCCAGCGACGCCGAGGCAAGGGAACCACGTGAGCGCACCCGCGACAGCCCGTGGTCCATCTTCCGACATGCAGATGCTCGTGGTTCCTCTTCCGACACGGACACCCAACCACCACGTCGGCGAGCACGCTATGCATCACCCGCCAGGCCCCAGGCGCCTTCAGGCCCTGGTACGCCCCACCTAGCCCTCAGGCCACCGACGCGCAACTTACGCAACACCATCCAGCGCGACCCAGCGGTCCCCGTGCCGCCGACGAGCATCCTCAACGCCTTGTACCAAAACGGCTTTGCGCTTGGTAACAGTGGCGTGTCTACAGAGGACATCAAAGACGCCCTGCGACTCCACGACCATCCACGATTCACCCATGATCCAACACTCCAAGCGCTGGTGCCGTGGACTGACATCATGCAGAGGCCCCCGAACCGACTCACTTGGGTGCTGGAAGACTCGGGCGGGAACTCAGGCGAGACGATCTTCCCCTACCTCACGTGGGACCTCCGTCAACCCACCACTGACACGCCCACGGTCTTCTGGCACGGGACCCGCGGCGACCTTGCGGCTCGTCTCGCTGTCAACGGAGGTCACCTCCTGCCAGGCCCCCGCCGTGAAGCGAAGGGTCGAACTGCCACAAATGCTGGCCGCACGTACGTGAGTGTGCACCCGTCGCTGGCCGCGTGGTACGCAGTGCCGCCCCACCCGCCCTACAGCCTCGAAGGCGACACCCTCGCGTGGGGACCCATCGCGCTCTGGGTGTGCGAGGCCACCCAACCGCCGCGCGGTGAGAACTGGCACAACTTCGTGAAAGGGGAGGCCCACGGAGCGCGCCTCATCTACCCTCGTGTCCTGGGCCTCCTCATCCGCATGGACTGGTGTGCCCCCACGGAAGCTGCCGCCAGGTGCCGTGCCCTACCACAAGCCTATGGCATGGGCGACTGTGCGCACGCCCTCCACATCGCTGGCCACGATCATCCAGACCTCCGCGAGGCTGCTGAAGCCCGCGACCAGGAAGCCAACACCTGGCGCAGGCTGGACATCGCGGCAGCGTGGCCACCGCCGCAGGCACTATACTCGCCAGAGGCAGCGCGAGCATGGGCTAAACAGCACTACGACACCGAAGCCGCCACCAGGGCCGACCCCAACCAGCCCCGTCCACGCGTCTCGCTTCGCAAGCTCCAGCTGGACCCGCAGCCACTGATCGACCTGGTGTACACTGGCTTGCAAGCCGTCCCCGTGCGGGGGCAGTCCGACGCACGTGAGCCGCGCCCCAGCGGCTCCAGCCCTGGGGCCGCGTCTGGCCCACCGCGCACCTACCAGTCAGGCGCCGCCCTGGCACACAGTCCAGACCGCTCATCGACGTCATCAGGAGCCGACGACCGCCGTACGCCGTCCCTCATCAGCGCGGCCGCCGCCCTCGCCCGAGGCCATGCCCGCCCACGGCGATCCGCCTCGCGTTCGTCACGGCAGAGCGGCGGAAACTCCACCTCAGACAACAGCGACATCGAGACGTGGGAGCACATCGCGACGGAAGAGGAGCCGACCGCCTACCACGTCCTCGCCTTTCACGTCCGCGATGTGCGGGCCCGTGTCAATGCCCCTGGCATCGAGGTCTGGCTTGACCCAGGCGAGCACCACGACGGCGCCTACTTACCGTGGGGGACGACCGTCATGGGCCACCGCGTTATCGACCCTGTGGTGGCGGGTCGCGACGGCTGGGTCATCCTCCACCACGACCATGGCGATACCACTACCAAGCTCTGGGCACCGACCCAAGTCCACGTCAAGGCGGACGACACTTGGCGCACGGTCATGATCCCAGCGGACATGGGGCCCCAGTGGATCGAGCGCCATGCTGACGACGCTCGCCTCCCCGCCGAGGTGGTCCGCACTACAGGCCAGTCCTGGTTCGCCGACGTCTGGCCCTTGTGGGATCGACCCCGACCCCACCCAGACGACCCAGGCACAAACGAGCAAGCACTCCCGCCCCTACCAGGACGCTGGTCATGCCCACAGTGCCGATTCCAATGCTGTCAGTACTGTGCGGCCCGCCGCAACACGCAGCTCGGCACCTCGGGCCAACCAACGTGCCCAGACTGCTCCCTCAGCGGACTACGTGCACTTATGGACTGGTCCACGGACTACTCTTGCAACAGCTGGACGTGTGCGTACAGCACCGACAACAGGGACTCCGACACATGCTGCCTCTCCAGCAGGTGCCCCCATCCGCCTAGTCCGCACAGCCTGTTCGACGTCCGTGCCACAGGGATGCCTCCGCACATCCTTGCCCGCCAATACGGCAACGCGCCAGCCCAGCACGACCTCAAGGAACCCCCCCGAGCGCCTTCAGGCCCCGGGGGGGAGCCTCCACAACCAGGCCAAGCAGGTTACCAGGGTCAATGGTATCTCCCACCGAGGCCGCGTCGCGTCCTTAGGCAGGGATTGCCCGACGGCACGAGGCGGCCACCTGGGTTCACAGGAACGGGGATGCCTGAAGATCCGTCCCCCGACCAACCGCTGTGGAGGGAAGGCTACGTACTCTTCGGCCCCCACCAGGCCCTCAAGGAGGACTTCATCTTCAACAAAACGGTCCGCCGACCTTACTCCCTAGCCATCACCAACATGCATAGGGATCGTGTCACAGTCAGGACCGTCTGCGAGTCCATCGCCGAGCGCATCCACACTACCCGCACCCGCTGGCGAGATGTGGTACTGTACTGGGATGCCGAGGGCGGCCCTGGGCCTCAAGCTCTCGACTATGACATGCGCCTCTGCGACGCCATGGTGAGCCGTGCCACGACCGAAGCCGAGCTGAACCACGACCGCAGCAACCGTGGTAGTTTCTGTCTCTATGGACCAGCGCACCAGCGAGCTGTGAACACCACGATGCTCCCCGAGCCGCAGAACATTGACTACGTGGAGCATGCGCGGCGATACTCACCCGTCGGGGCTACCTACCCAGACCACGCCTTCGAGCACGTCTATCAGGGCTGGCGGCGGCCCGACGTGCCCACCATCCTCCCCGACACCCGCCCGCTCTCGAGAGCCGACCAGCAGCGCTACCAACAGCACCTGCAGCGCACCCAGCAGCGCGACCAACGCGCCGCAGGTCAGCCGAGCACGCCACGCAACCGCTCCCCCGCGAGCGTCCCGACAGGCGACGGCGCGGTGTACGGCGGGGGTGCCGCCTACCACCGTGGCCCCATTGGCGCCAGGCCCGCGGCGGCAGGAGCAGCCGCCTCCAGCTACGGCCATGCCCCCCACGCCAGGGTGCACCCAGCGGTCATCGGCTACCCGCGTGCACTCGTGCAGGCTCCCCCACGGGCCACCTCGCCCGTGCCTGGGTCCACGCGCGCCTGGGGCCTTTACCCAGGCCGCCGCGACAGCACCCCCAGCAACCAGCCCGCAGTGGTAACCCCTGCGGCTTCAGCCCAGGGGGCTGCACCAAGCCGTGGCAGGACAGGGCGCCCTGAAGGATGGCGCGATGTGAACGTGCGTGCCTGGCAACCGCGCCAACACACGCCCCCGCCAAACGTGGCCGCAGCGTTGCGCCCTGCCCAGGCAAAACCTGCCCCACCTGAGCGCGAGCGGCAGCCGCTCGTCCCGCTCGTCCTCACGTACACCCAGGCGCACCACAGCGCCTCCCCGCGGCACAGCGGGGGTAGCGCCCATCACGTCAGCCCCCGCCCTGACGCCGTCGACCCTGGCCAGGCTGCAGCCTCGGCGGCGGGCGGCGCAGGCGGCTCCCGACAGCCCAGCCCAGCACCCTGCGCAGCGCCGATCCGCTCCCCGAGCAGGGCGGACTCTGCGCGTGCTAACGCCCAGGCGACCTCGCCACGCGACCGCCACACGGGCGGGCGCGTCCCGCGCAGCCGGTCCTGCAGCCGCCACAGCTCGCGCAAGGCCCCTGGGAGCTCCACGAGCTCGCCGCCCCGCGAGACTCAGGCTGATGCCCAAGCCCCCGAGGTGGTGCCACGCTTCGGTGTCAGCGCCACCGAACCTGGCCAGGTCGACCTCGAGCCGACGCCGTCCACGGACCAGGAGATGCCGCCGCCCACCCGCGTTGTCGTCCCCATCGACGAGGCGCCGACCTTCGACCCCTTCAAGAACAAGTACCGCGTCAAGGACCTCGCGGCGGGCTTCGGCGGCGGCTCACCGCTTTCTCCTCAGAGTTGTGGCGGCGCCCCCGCCACCTCAGCCGCTGCCGCGGCAGCGGCGGCCCCGCGTGGAGTCAGCCCTGTCCGCAACGCGTGCCTCACGGCAGCGGGCATGGACGAGGCTCAGCGCCAGGCCACCGACCGCGCTGCTCGAGCCGTTCCACCCGATGCTGCTCATCACGGTACTGACGGGGCGGGCGCGCCGCCGCAGGGCGGACCAGCGGCGTCGCGTGCGCAGTATATGCGCGCGCGTTGCGCCGCTGCCGCGCCGAGCTGCCGCCGCTGGTTTGCTTTTGCTCTTGTGTTCGGCAGGACGGATCGAGGAGTCGCCTCCCTCTCCCTCTGCTGCCGTCTCACCTCCCCTCCCCCCGTCCCCCACGGTGCAGGAGTGAGGAGGATTTTTCGAGGCAGTTTTGCCGATGTTTATGACCCCCCCCTGGCGCAGTGTCGACCATGCCTGGCCTATACTTCTGGCCTGGCGGCGGCTTCAGCCCCGTTCAAGCCAATCTGCAGGGACGCCATGAGCTCCTACTGTGGCCAAGCCTTCTACCTGGGTGAGGGCCAGGCTGCCCTCCACCGCGCGGGGCGTGCCAACCCCAGCTCCACCGACGGAGACGGGCCAGGTCGCTCCATCCACCTCGTCAGCCTCAACATCACGAGTCTCCCAGCGAACTGGCCAACCATCACCGCTCTAGGTGTCGACCACAACGCCGCAGTCATAGCACTGCAGGAGACCCGACATGCCAAGCCTACCAGACAAGCCATCGCTACCAACGCCGCCAATCCACACCACGGGGGATATCAGGCCAGTCTGGGACCTGACCTGGATCTGGCGCGAGCCCAGCGCAAAGCTGCGCACGGCGGCACAGACCACACGGTCGAGGGCAACACTGGCGCCTCGGGAGGGGTCGCCATCCTCTCTAAGGACGCCATCGTCGACTCCACCGTCGACGACACAGCGTCCTGTATCGCCACCCTCAAGGCCAAGAAAAGATGGCACGAGGCCTTCCTCCCGCTCTGCACCCAGCACCGCCGCAGGCGGCGACGAAACAACCACGGGCCCGCTGGGATCTACATTGCGAGCCTCTACGGGGTCGCTGGAGGAGACAGCACCGATTTGTTTCGGCTTGCTGACTGCGCCGCCGCGAGGGTCGGCTCAGCCCCGTATTTCATTTGCATGGACGCCAACACGAACATCGACGACAATCCACACCTGCTGCACATGATGCAGCACGGATGGTTTAACGTCGCTGAAGGTACACCAGACCACACCATGCACACATATGGCAATATCCCTGACTGGGACCGCGTCACCAAGTGCCCCCGCACTTCGCGCATCGATTACATCATCGCCAACCAAGCGGCGCGATCCCTTGTCACCGACTTCTGCCATCTGCGTGACTTGCCAGCGAAGTCCCATGTTGGCCTGCAGGTCACACTCGACCTTAGCCGCCTCGACCATGCGGCCCGACGCCTTCTAGCCCCCACGCCTTACCCTCCTAACGACGGAGCGCATGAGGACCACGAACTTCAGGCGTTAGGGACCCTCATCGCAGGGCGATACCATGACCGCATGGAGCAGGCCGACACACGCGACGATGTGGAACGCATGTTCGCCCTGGCAAACGAGGCCAGCCATGAGTGCCATCTCACTCGGCTGCGCGACCTGCCACCTCCACCGCCAGACCACCCAAAAAAGAAGCCCCCTACCATGCACGGGCTCACACCCACGTTCGAGGAGCGACCCGCTGTCCCCCGCGCCTTTCCCACCTACGGAGCTTCCACGATCCACATGAACCGCCTTCGCAAGCTCCATCGGCAACTTTGTGAGCTTCGCTTCATCGGACAGCGCCATCAAATCGACTACCGTGCTATCCCGCCGTACCTGGCGCAGCGCATCGACTGCACGTGGACCGCAGCCCGCCTTCTCTGCCACAAGCTGCGCCCCACGGTCCTCCTGGCCTTTCCCGAAGCCTGGACCCCCGACGTGCCAGCACCACGCGGAGAGCACCTGGACCGCCTGATCCAAAACCTTGACTCAGAGCTGGCGCGACGTGCAAACCGAGTCAAAGCTGAACGCATCAAGATTTGGGCTGAGGGTGTCCGCGAGCCAAGCGGGCGAAAGGCGGCCATATACGCACGGGCTGCCGACTGCTCGCCCACGGCGTATCTCCGCACGCCCACCACTCCCGACGATGCACAGCTCCACTGCGACACCACCGCCTTCAACCCTGACCAAGCTTGCACGGACGATAGTGATGCCGACACCGACGCTGGCGGCTTCAGCCCCAGCGACGGTAGCTCGCTCGACACGGACAACGACGAAGGCCACACTTGTGACCCACCACCTGCCCAGGTCCCCGACGCCCTCCCCGCCAACGCCATTGTTGCCAATACCAAAGACATGCTTGAGCTCATGGTCGACACCTGGGAGCCCATCTTGGGCAGGTACCGCGCTCGCGCAGGCCATGATGCCGAAGCTATGCCGACGTGGGCAGACTTCTACGACGAGTACCGACAAGAGCTGCCTACGCCATCACCAGCAGCCCCTTTCCACCTCACCGACGACCAACTCATCCACTTCATTCGCACCCGTTCACCGCGCCGCGCGGGGGGACTCGACGGCTGGACAACTAAGGAGGCTAAGGAGCTACCCGACGACATCCTTCGCCTCTTCGCCAGCGTCTTACGTGCTATGCAACGCACTGGCACCATCCCAGAGCCCCTCCTACACGTGCCAAACCCGTGCCTCCGAAAAGGCCGAGGGGAACTCCCGACGGACCAACGACTTCTCTCGGTTCTTTCCGTTTGGATGTACGCGTGGGAAGCGCCAGCCTACCGTAGCCTCACGGACTGGCGGAAAGGATGGACCCACGCCACGAGCTTCGGCGCTGTTCCCAAAGCCACCATTGGGGATGTCAGCACCTCTCTCGCCCTGCGCATCGAGCATGCCAGGGCTTTACTCCTCCCCTTAGCTGGAGCTGCCCTTGACCGACAGAAGTGCTTCGACTACCTCATCACGGACATCTGCCTTAACCTTGCGCTGCACGCGGGGTGCCCTCAAGACATCGTCACTGTCCGCCGAAATTTCTACAGACACCACAAACGCTACATCCGCATGAACGGAGCGTACTCTAAGGACTTGGCCAGGACTAACGGTCACCTCCAGGGAAGCTCGTGGTCCCTGGACGACATCAAGCTGCTCATGTGCGTGTGGACAAAGAGGCAGCATCGATACGTTCCTCGATCACTCAGCACTACCTTTGTTGACGACAGCAACTCCACTACCCACACCGCGTCTGAGCTGCAGAAATCTCTTGACGAAACCGCCAAGTTTGATCGATTCTCAGGCCAACGCATTCACCCTGGTAAAGTGGCAGGGTGGGCGCTCACCGACGAGCTTCACGCCGCCGTTACCCAGCTCACACTGGCGGAGCGCCCCCTACGTGTGGTCGATTCCTTCAAGCTCGTCGGGAGTTACATCAACGCAGAGGCAGCGCCGGCTCCAGCCGCGCTTAACCTCACGGCCACCGCAGACGCCCGTGTACGGAGGGCGACTATCCGCCTGCCGCGCATTGGCAAGCTCCCATCGCCGATGCTTATCAAGGCGCGGCACGCCCGTTCCCTGGCTGCCAGCGTCTGCACCACGGGCACCGACATTCAAGCACCATCAGGCCCAGCCAAAACTGCCTACAACCACGCCCTCAAGGCGGCTATCCGCCCCAAGGGGAACAAGTGGGTCGAGTTCTGGACTCTCATGGCCGTGTGCGTCCCAGGACACGCCCTGGAGATCGACGCCATCACGCAGCGTGAAGCATTCCTGTGCCTGCGGCGACAGGTTAACCGCGACGTTACACTCTGCGGGCTCGCCAGAGACCTCCAACACCACGTCCAGACCCTGTTTGGTGGAGGACCCGTCGGACGACTCGTCCAGTCGCTCCAGCAGCTCCGATGGACCTGGCCCACATTTGGCATCATGTACGACGACTGGGGCTGCCAGATCAGCTGGCTGAATTTACCCCAAAACGCCTTCCTACACATGCTGCGGGCCTCGCAACGCAGGGCTTTTCTGCGGAGGATCAAGCCACGGCGACACGACCTTGGCTACCTTGCCTCTGTCAGACAGGGCCTCGACCTCTTCGCCAGCACGTGGCTCGCCCGAACTAAAGGAGCAGCCAAATGCACTGCCTGGCAGCTGGCGCTCCTCCTCAACTACCTGTCGGGCGGGGATCACACCCAACAGCGACGATCCCGATCAAACACGTCGGCAGACCCCAGCCCCATCTGCCGATACTGTGACGAGGAAGAGGAAACTCAGGAGC
>CAUYUJ010019602.1:150000-175876 GCA_963575745.1 Prorocentrum cordatum
TTACGATGATGATGATGATGATGATGATGATGATGATGATGATGGTGATGATGATGATGATGATGATGCTGATGCTGATTTTGATGCATATGTTGCTGATCAAGATGATGATGACGATGATGATGATTCCGATGCTGATGCTGATGATGATGATGCTGATGATGATGCTGATGATGATGATGATGATGATGATGATGATGATGATGATGATGATGATGACGGCGATGAGGATGATGATGATACTGCTGCTGCTGATGATGATGAAGGTGCTGACGATGATGGTGATGGTGATGACGCTGATGATGATGCTGATGATGCTGATGAGGATGATGATACTGATGCTGATGCTGCTGATGATGACGCTGATGATGATGTTGATGATAGTGCTGATGATGGTGATGATGATGATGCTGATGATAATGCTGATGATGCTGATGATGCTGATGCTGATGTTGATGCTGATGATGATGATGATGATGATGATGATGATGATGATGATGATGATGATGACGGCGATGAGGATGATGATGATACTGCTGCTGCTGATGATGATGAAGGTGCTGACGATGATGGTGATGGTGATGACGCTGATGATGATGCTGATGATGCTGATGAGGATGATGATACTGATGCTGATGCTGCTGATGATGACGCTGATGATGATGTTGATGATAGTGCTGATGATGGTGATGATGACGATGATGCTGATGATAATGCTGATGATGCTGATGATGATGCTGATGCTGATGCTGATGCTGATGATGATGATGATGATGATGATGATGATGATGCTGATGACGAGGAGAAGGAGGAGAAGAAGGAGGAGGAGGTGGAGGAGGTGGAGGAGGAGGAGAATAAGCAGGAGGAGGAGGAGGAGGAGGAGGAAGACGACGAGGATGATGAGGAGGAGGAGAACGAGGAGGAGGAGGAGGAGGAGGAGGAGGAGGAGGATGGGGATGAGCAGTAGGAGGCTGAGATAGGAGTGAGGGGATGGGGATGGGTGGGGAAGACGAGAATGAATAGCAATACTTTTACCAATACTGAGAATAATCATGCGAATAGTAATACTAGTAATAACAAGCAGAGTGATCATATTAACAAGAAGACCAGGCATAATATTATGAATGATAATCATAATGTTAATACAACGGCATAAGTATATTACGTTTGATAATCGTAAAGGTAACGTTTTACATGTTGATGATGATAAGACGAATGCAAAATATAAGGGTACTAATACTCGTACTACTAGTCTTAATAACAATCATAGTAATATTCATGCTACGAGGCGGACGAGGACAATTATGCTGAGCATGATGCGGAGGAGGAGGACGAAGAGGAGGAGGAGGAGGAGGAGGAGGAGGAGGGGGACGACGAGGTGGAAGAGGAGGAGGAGAGGAGGAATAGGAGGATGGGAATGATGATGGTGGTGATGCTGCGGCTGCTGCTGATGATGATATATTGATAATGCTGTTTCTGCTGTTGATGATGATGGTGATGGTGATGGTGATTGTGATGATGATTACTATGATGATTATGATGGTGATGTTGTTGTTTTTGCTTTTGGTGATGATTCTGATGATGATGCTGCTGCTGCTGCTGATGATGATCATGATGATGCTGATTACGGTGATGATGCTGATGCTGCTGCTGAGTATTGTGATAATGGTAATGGCGATTGCGATAATGACAATGCTGATGGTGACGATGATGCTTATGCTGATGCTGCTGCTGTTGTTGATGATGATGATGATGATGATGATGATGATGACGTTGATGAACAATGATGAATACGAGGATGATGCTGATGATAATGATGATACTGATGAGGATGATGTTGGCGATGGTGGTGGTGATGCTGATGGTCATGTGGTTGTTCGGTTCTCGTTTTTTAAGATTAGGTTTGGTTGATCCACTGGTACACCTTAGGCGATGCTCAAGAAAACTTAAGTTTTCGGCCAGAGTCTCGATTATTCCTAACGTTTCAATATAAATCTTAAGATTTCAATGGAAATGTTGGGTTTTTTTTTTCAAGTTCTGAGACTGTGAATTTCTTAACCCATGATTTCTTAAGCTCCACTGTTCTTTTCGCCTGAAGTTCCACCTCCAGGGGCTCGCACCCTGCTGCTTTCCAGGGGGAAGCCCTGCGCCCCAGATTGGGGCCCCCGACCTCCGAGCCACAACAAGCAGCGGCTCCCGCTGGAGACTGCGAGATTCGCTGTGCTCTCGCTCCGTCGCGCCCGAGCGCTCCATGCTTTTTGCGCAGGACTCGCGCTCTCGCGTGCTGCTTCCTCGCAGTTTACATCCAGGGCCGCGCCGTCGGACGCTCCGGAGTCGCGCTCTCGCTCCGGCCTCCCTCGCGGCTCCCCCCGGGGGAGATCGCGCTGTCGTTTTCGAGGGCTCCCCGCGATCCGTGCGGGACTCGCTCGTCCGCGACCCGCCTGCTCGACCCGACCGCCTGCTCCCGCCATTGGCCGCGGGACACGACTGTGCAAAGTAATTCGTTATTCCTTGATATGTTCTGTAACGTTCTATGATGGAATATAAAATTACATCTATAATGAGACCATCGAAACCTGCGAGAAATCGACGGGGACGATCACGTAAACAGACGAAAACATTTAAACCACGATAAAGGTTCCCAACCCGCGCGTTGGGGTCTACCCGCCCGGTCTGCCCGCCTGGTTCTGCCGCCGAGTGTCTTCTCCTATCCCCCCCTCGTGTTGACCCCCCTCGTGCTCCACCCTGCTCCCTCCCCCTGGTTCCTTCCCTGCCGCCCTCCCTCTCTTCTCCTGGGCCAGGGCCTGCACCAACTACACGTGGTAGGTAAAGGAAATAAGTCCCCAAGGGAGTACGGTCGAGGACGAAGCGGGCGGGGATCGAGGGTTTGGGATCTATATATATATATATATATATACACACACGCATATGTTTATTCGCGTCTAGTGGCACGCGAACAGTTCGAGCGAGCAGATACGAGCAGATAAGAGCAAGGATAAGTATTGTTGATCCCCCTGGTGACCGTTGTATCTTCCACTTGAAGCTCTCCTCCTGGGGCTCGCATTTTGTGTTTATGTGTTTTTTGTTTTTTCTCCCAACCATCCTGTGGTGTTGGGTCCTCGTTTTGAAGAGACAGCGCCCGCGTCCTCCTTCCTCCTCCTCCCGCTGTCTCCCCTCCTCCCTCTCCTCCCTGCGTTTCACAACGCCCCATTTTGACACCCCCCCTCACACGTTTCGTGGCCCCATAGGGGGCTCCACCTATGGTCCCAATGGCGGAACTCGCATGGCGGCCCCGCCCCATTTTGGCGCACCCCTCACACGGTTCGTGGTCCCATAGGTAGCTCCACCGAAGGTCCCAGTGGCAGAACTCGCATGGTTTCGTGGCCCCATAGGGAGCTCCACCTATGGTCCCAGTGGCGGAACTCGCATGGCGGCCCCGCCCCATTTTGGCGCACCCCTCACACGGTTCGTGGTCCCATAGGTAGCTCCACCGAAGGTCCCAGTGGCAGAACTCGCATGGCGGCCCCGCCCCATTTTGGCACACCCTTCGCGTTTCGTGGCCCCATAGGGGGCTCCACCTATGGTCGCAGTGGCGGAACTCGCACGGCGGCCCCGCCCCATTTGGCGCACCCCTCACACGGTTTGTGGTCCCATAGGTAGCTCCACCGAAGGTCCCAGTGGCAGAACTCGCATGCGGCCCCGCCCAATTTTGGCACACCCCTCACGTTTCGTGGCCCCATATGGGGGCTCCATTTGTGGTCCCAGGCGGCGGAACTCGCAGATTTTGTCGGTTCATAGGTAGCTACCCCCCGAACTCGCATGGCGGCCCCGCCCCATTTTGGCACACCCTCACGTTTCGTGGCCCCATATGGGGGCTCCACGGTCCCAGTGGCGGAACTCGCGTGGCGGCCCCGCCCCATTTTGGCGCACCCCCCGCACGTTCGTGGTCCCATAGGTAGCTCCACCGAAGGTCCCAGTGGCAGAACTCGCATGGCGGCCCCGCCCCATTTTGGCACACCCCTCACGTTTCGTGGCCCCATAGGGGGCTCCACCTATGGTCCCAGTGGCGGAACTCGCATGGCGGCCCCGCCCCATTTTGGCGCACCCCTCACACGGTTCGTGGTCCCATAGGTAGCTCCACCGAAGGTCCCAGTGGCAGAACTCGCATGGCGGCCCCGCCCCATTTTGGCACACCCTTCACGTCTCGTGACCCCATAGGGTCTCCACCTATGGTCCCAGTGGCGGAACTCGCATGGCGGCCCCGCCCCATTTTGGCGCACCCCAGCCACTGGGGCGGGGGACCTTGGGGGGAAGAGAAACTGGGTACGAGGAGCTGGCCCGGGGGAGGGGGGTGGTAGAGGTTAGAAGTGCCCGAGTATTCTGTTGCGTTTTTATTCTTTGTGTATATCTTTTCTTTTCTTGTTTTCTTTTAAGTTTGTTACCTTTATACCACCGAAGGTCCCAGTGGCAGAACTCGCATGGCGGCCCCGCCCCATTTTTGGCACACCCTTCGCGTTTCGTGGCCCCATAGGGAGCTCCACCTATGGTTCCAGTGGCGGAACTCGCATGGCGGCCCCGCCCCATTTTGGCGCACCCCTCACACTGTTCGTGGTCCCATAGGTAGCCCCACCGAAGGTCCCAGTGGCAGAACTCGCATGGCGGCCCCACCCCATTTTGGCACACCCTTCACGTCTCGTGGCCCCATAAGGGGCTCCACCTATGGTCCCAGTGGCGGAACTCGCATGGCGGCCCCGCCCCATTTTGGCGCACCCCTCACGCGGTTCGTGGTCCCATAGGTAGCTCCACCGAAGGTCCCAGTGGCAGAACTCGCATGGCGGCCCCGGCCCATTTTGGGATTCCCCTCACGTTTCGTGGCCCCATAGGGGGCTCCACCTATGGTCCCAGTGGCAGAACTCGCATGGCGGCCCCGCCCCATGTTGGCGCACCCCTCGCACGGTTCGTGGTCCCATGGGTAGCTCCACCGAAGGTCCCAGTGGCAGAACTCGCATGGCGGCCCCGCCTCATTTTGGCACACCCCTCACGTTTCGTGGCCCCATAGGGGGCTTCACCTATGGTCCCAGTGGCGGAACTCGCATGGTTTTGGCGCACCCCTCACACGGTTCGTGGTCCCATAGGTAGCACCACCGAAGGTCCCAGTGACAGAACTCGCATGGCGGCCCCGCCCCATTTTGGCACATCCCTCACGTTTCGTGGCCCCATAAAGGGGGCTCCACCTACAGTCCCAGTGGCAGAACTCGCGTGGCGGCCCCGCCTCATTTTGGCGCACCCCCCGCACGGTTCGTGGTCCCATAGGTAGCTCCACCGAAGGTCCCAGTGGCAGAACTCGCATGACGGCCCCGCCCCATTTTGGCACACCCCTCACGTTTCGTGGCCCCATAGGGGGCTCCACCTATGGTCCCAGCGGCGGAACTCGCATGGCGGCCCCGCCCCATTTTGGCGCACCACTCACACGGTTCGTGGTCCCATAGGTAGCTCCACCGAAGGTCCCAGTGGCAGAACTCGCATGGCGGCCCCGCCCCATTTTGGCACACCCTTCACGTCTCGTGACCCCATAGGGTCTCCACCTATGGTCCCAGTGGCGGAACTCGCATGGCGGCCCCGCCCCATTTTGGCCCACCCCTCACGCGGTTCGTGGTCCCATAGGTAGCTCCACCGAAGGTCCCAGTGGCAGAACTCGCATGGCGGCCCCGCCCCATTGTGGCACACCCCTCGCGTTTCGTGGCCCCATATGGGGGCTCCACCTCTGGTCCCAGTGGCGGAACTCGCCTGGCGGCCCCGCCCCATTTTGGCGCACCCCCCACACGTTTCGTGGTCCCATAGGTAGCTCCACCGAAGGTCCCAGTGGCAGAACTCGCATGGCGGCCCCGCCCCATTTTGGCACACCCCTCACGTTTCGTGGCCCCATAAGGGGGCTTCACCCATGGTCCCAGTGGCGGAACTCGCACGGCGGCCCCGCCCCATTTTGGCGCACCCCTCACACGGTTCGTGGTCCCATAGGTAGCGCCACCGAAGGTCCCAGTGGCAGAACTCGCATGGCGGCCCCGCCCCTTTTGGCACACCCTCGCGTTTCGTGGCCCCATATGGGGGCTTCACCTATGGCCCCAGTGGCGGAACTCGCATGGCGGCCCCGCCCCATGTTGGCGCACCCCTCGCACGGTTCGTGGTCCCATAGGTTGCTCCACCGAAGGTCCCAGTGGCAGAACTCGCACGGCGGCCCCGCCCCATTTTGGCACACCCCTCACGTTTTCGTGGCCCCATAGGGGGCTCACCCGAAGGTCCCGTGGCGGAACTCGCATGGCGCCCCCGCCCTTTTGGCGCACCCCTCACAACGTTTAGTGGGTTGCCATAGGTAGCTCCAAACGATAGGTCCCAGTGGCAGAAACTCGGATGGCGGCCCGGACCCATTTTGGGTACACACATCACGTTTCGTGGCCCCATAGGGGGCTTCACCTCTGGTCCCAGTGGCGGAACTCGCATGGCGGCCCCGCTCCATTTTGGCGCACCCCTCAGACGGTTCGTGGTCCCATAGGTAGCTCCACCGAAGGTCCCAGTGGCAGAACTCGCATGGCGGCCCCGCCCCAGTTTGGCACACCCCTCACGTTTCGCCTATGGTCCCAATGGCGGAACTCGCATGGCGGCCCCGCCCCATTTTGGCGCACCCCTCACACGGTTCGTGGTCCCATAGGTAGTTCCACCGAAGGTCCCAGTGGCAGAACTCGCATGGCGGCCCCGCCCCATTCTGGCACACCCCTCACGTTTCGTGGCCCCATAGGGGGTTTCACCCATGGTCCCAGTGTCGGAACTCGCATGGCGGCCCCGCCCCATTTTTGGCGCACCCCTCACACGTTTCGTGGTCCCATAGGTAGCTCCACCGAAGGTCCCAGTGGCAGAACTCGCATGGCGGCCCCGCCCCATTTTACCCCTCACGTTTCGTGGCCCCATAGGGGGCTTCACCTATGGTCCCAGTGGCAGAACTCGCATGGCGGCCCCGCCCCATTTTGGCGCACCCCTCACACGGTTCGTGACCCCATCGGGAGCTCCATCGAAGGTCTCAGTGGCGGAACTCGCATGGCGGCCCCGCCCCATGTTGGCGCACCCCTCACACGTTTCGTGGCCCCATAGGGAGCTCCACCTAAGGTCCCAGTGGTAGAAGTCGCGTGGCGGCCCGGCCCATTTTGGCGCACCCCTCACGCGGTTCGTGGCCCCATAGGGAGCTCCACCTAAGGTCTCAGTGGCGGCACTCGCATGGCGGCTTGGCCCATTTTGGCGCACCCCTCACACGGTTCGTGGCCCCATAGGGAGCTCCACCTATGGTCCCAGTGGCGGAACTCGCATGGCGGCCCAGCCCCATTGTGGCGCATCCCTCACACGGTTCGTGGCCCCATACTGAGCTCCACCTATGGCCCCAGTGGCAGGGTTCGCATGACGGCCCCGCGCCATTTTGGCGCACCCCTCACACGGTTCGTGGCCCCATTGGGAATTCCCCTTGCTTCGTCCCACCTGCCCTGCGGTTCTCACACTTGCGTATGGTTGGGTCCTTCGCCAGGATAATCATATGCATAACGGGAACATCTTGTGGTCACCGAGCTGTGTCTTTGGCTCCCAGTTTACAGCAACAACGGCTCCCGCCTGATACGTCCTCTGAATTTTCTTTCAAATTCATGCTCTCGCGCTGGACGTCCTTACAATTTATGCAGGAGTCGCACTCTCGCGTGGTATTTCGTACCAATGTATTGAGGCGCCGGGCTCCCAAGACTCAAAAATCACGCTCTCGTTTGCGGCTTGCAAACGGCTTACTTGGGAATCGCGTTATAGCTCGAGTCTTCCTTCATGATGGGTTGACGCTTCAGCGACCCGCCCGCTCGACTTGGCCGTCTGGTCCCGCCCGCCCGATCTGCCCGTTAGGGTCCGCCCGCCCGACACGCCAGTCTGGTTCTGCCGCTTGCGCTCCTGCTCCTAACCCCCCTTCTGCAAATTTCTCTCGTGCTCCATCCTTCTCCTTTCTCCTTGTCTCTTCACTCCTCCCCTCCTTCCCCTGCTTTCGGGGCTGCGCCAACAACACGCGGCAGGTAGGGAAGATATACCCCCAAGAGGGGTACGATCGAAGACGAAGAGGGTGGGTACCGATGTTTTGGGATATACGTGTCGAGTGGCACGCGGCAGATAAGAGCGCACAATCTCAGAATGATGTCTGTTGTTTCGTGTCTTCTCTGGTGACCATGTATAGTTTCGTCATTCAAGTAGTTCTCCCAGGTCTCACACCCTGCTGTTGATCACCGAATTGTATTGCTGGTTCTTTGTTTAAGCAGCAGGAGGAGGAGGAGGAGGAGGAGGAGGAGGAGGAGGAGGAGGAGGAGGGAGGAGGAGGAGGAGGGAGGAAGGCAGGAGGAGGGAGGAAGGAGGAGGCAGGAGGGAGGGTGAGGTGGAGGATGGGGAGGAAGGAGGAGGAGGGAGGAAGGAGGGAGGAGGATGGGCAGGGACGGGAGGGAGGAAGGAGGAGGAGGGAGGAAGGAGGAGGAGGGAGAAAGGAGGAGGAGGAGGGAGGAAGGAGGAGGGAGGGAGGGAGGAGGGAGGGAGGGAGGAGGAGGAGCAGGAGGGGGAGGGCCGAGCCGGGCCGAGCTGCGGGCAGGCTGCCGCGGCACCGGCCCCCCACCGAATTGACCATGCCAGGGAGCGCCCGCGCCGGGGCGCCGCTGGCCCACAGCCCCTCGGCGCCGCCCGCGCCGGTGCCGCGCCGGGCAGGCGAGGCCGCTTTTGCGCGCCGCCCGCCGGCGGCCGCGGAGAGCGGGGGCCCACGCGGCGGGCTCGGGGGCAACGATCGGGGGGCATTGGGGATGTAGGGGGGGGGTAGGGATTAGGGGGTTAGGGGTTTAGGGATCAGGGGGGGAGGATTTAGGGATTTGGCACTAGGGGGGGGGATGAAGAGGGATCAGGGGGGAGTTAGGACCTCGGACGATCGGGGCGGATCAGGGATCAGGGGGGGGGGAGGGGCGGGGAAGGGATTAGGGATCCAGGATCAGGGGGTGGGGGGGAGGTGTAGGATTTGGAACAGGGGGGGGAGGGATGACGAGCGATCAGGGGGGAGTTGGGACCTCGGAGGATCAGGGGGGGGCGGGGGAGAGGCATCGGGCCTGGAGGTCCTCTTCGGGGGTGCTGCCGTCGGTGCTCGGCGGCTCTCCGGCCCTGGGGCGATCTCTCCATCGGCTGCGCCTCGGCGAGGGCAGCGCCGGGGGGCCCGGCTGCGCCTCGGGCGGGCGGGCGGGGGGCCCGGCTCGGCTCGAGCGGCCGCCGGAGAGAGCCGAGGCGTGGCCGTAAGGCCCACGTGGGGATGGAAATGCAGGCCGTAAGGCCACGTGGGGATGGGTGTGCAGGCCGTAAAACCACCCGGGGATAGGTGTGCAGGCCGTAAAGCCACCCGGGGATGGGTGTGCAGGCCGTAAAACCGCCTGGGGATGGGTGTGCAGGCCGTAAAACCGCCTGGGGATAGGTGTGCAGGCCGTAAAACCGCCTGGGGATAGGTGTGCAGGCCGTAAAACCGCCTGGGGATGGGTGTGCAGGCCGGAAAAATCACCTGGGGATAGGTGTGCAGGCCGTAAAACCACCTGGGGATAGGTGTGCAGGCCCCACCACGGATCGTCTCGAACGGCCGTAAAACCACCTGGGGATAGGTGTGCAGGCCGTAAAACCACGGATCGTCTCGGACGGCCGCAAAAAAACACCTGGGGATGGCTGTGCAGGGGGGACACATCGATTCGAAGGGCACCAACCATACACCAACACCGATCCTGGCCAGGATCACCCCGGGCCCAGGATCGGCGTATGCGCCCTCCTGCCTTGGGAAAGAAGGCATATACACCGATGCTGGGCCCAGGGTGAGCCTGGCCAGGATCGGTGTTGGTGTATGGTTGGTGCCCTCCGAATCGACCCCCAATCGCCCACCGATCGCCGAGAGGGGCCCGATGGCCCCACCCTGCCCAGGAGCGCGCGGATTCGCGATGGGAGGCCGGTTGCCGATCTATCGGCGATGTATCGCCGATTGCAGGTCGATGTTTCCCCATGCCAGTCCCAGCTACCGTTGGCCTTCACGGACGGACGACGACGAGGACGAGGACGAGGACGAGGACGAGGACGAGGACGAGAACGACGACGACGACGACGACGTGACGAGGACGAGGACTACTACTCGGCCACGCGCAGGGGGGCAGGGGGAGGGGGAAGGTTTCTTAGAAGCACGCCTTCTTCTTGGAAGGCGCGAGCCTTGTCTGTAGATGTAGGGCCCGCGCCTTCTAAGAAGCAGGGGCGCTTCTAAGGAGCCTCCCCCCCTACCCCCTGACCCCCTCTGCGCGCCGCGACGACGACGAGGACGACGGTCGAGGACGATGACGACGACGACGACGACTGGCGCAGCACGGCGGCAGACGAGGACGACGACGACGAGGGACGACGGACGACGGCGGCGGCGTCGACGGCGCGGCGCGGACGGACGAGGACGACGACGACGTCGACGCGCTCCTGGAGGCCCTCGTCGCCACGGCCGGCCGCGGCTAGAGGAGGCTTGCCAGGGCGGACCTCCAGGGCGGGGCCCGGGCCCGCGTCTTCATGGAGCCCCCCTACCAAACCACCCCAACCCAACCCAGAGGCCCAAATCTGCCGTCCAGTTCCAGTTTGGGGGGGGTCGGGGAGCATTGAGAAAACACATGGGAACCCGTACCCCCCCCCCAACCCGAAATTCGGGTCAAATTCGGGTCTTCGGGTTGGGTCGGGGTGGTCTGCTGGGTAGTCATCCACGGAGCCCGGGCCGAGGGTGGCGCGCACGGGGGTGACAGAAGGGGCCTAGACGCAGGAGTGACCTTTCGCCGGAGTGACCTTGAGTGCGGGCACAGAGGGGCCCCCAGAGGGCCGAGCGCGAAGCGGTAGCAGCGGCCAGCGCGCCTGGATCTGGCCTCCCCGCGGCCCCCCAACAGCTGCGCACCAAGCCCAGACCCCCGACGTAATGATTTTTTCATTACGTCGCCCTCCAGAGGTCCCGACCCTTTCCCCATGACCGGCTTTGCATCCCGAGCCGTTTTTTGGCGCTCCCGAGGCCCGGTGAGGGCCCCCCGAGGCCGAAAACTACGAAAACCCTCCCGTCGTGATTTTTTCACGACGCGAGGAGGTCTGGGAAGGTCACTCTCACCCAGGGTCACTCTTACGTGTAGCCGAAGAAGAGGGCCCAGAGAGCCGACGCGCTGACCAGCAAAACCGCTGCAGCGGGCGGCTCCTGGCCGACTTCGGCCTCCGGGGGCCCCCGCCGGGCCTCGGGGCGCGGCCGCTCCGCCGGCGACGCCTCGCCGACGTCGAGCCCACGCCCCCTCCCCTCCTCCTCCTCCTCCTCCTCCTCCTCCTCCTCCTCCTCCTCCTCTTCCTCTTCATCCTCCTTCTCGTCCTCGTCCTCCTCCTCCTCCTCCTCCTCCTCCTCTTCATCCTCCTTCTCGTCCTCCTCCTCCTCCTCCTTCTCCTTTGGTGGTCCAGACCTCTGGGGCTCCAAACCATTGGAGCAGCCCGATGTCTGGGGGGGCAGGGACGCTCGGACGAGGACGACGACGCCTGTGCGTCTCTGGAGGTGCTCGTCGCCACGGCCGCCACGGCCGAGCGCGGCTCGAGACGCCTGCTTCCGAGCCAGAGCAGTTGGTCTGGGCGCGTATCGGGGCTCAAGAGACGGGGGTCAATGCAAGCGGGGGTCAGCCAGAGCACCGGGTCTTGCAGGATTCTGCAGGGCCAGGGTCGCATTGACCCGGGCTCGGGTGCATGATTCTGCAGGATCTTGCAGGCTTCTTCGCATTGACCCGGGTTTGGGTGCAGGATCTTGCAGGATCTTGCAGGATTCTGTAAGGCCTGACTGACCCGGGTCTGGATCGACCTGGGTCAGAAGATCCCCGAGCATAGGGATCGGCGGCGAGAGGTACAATCGTTCATCCATCGTGCACTACTGTGTGCAGTGGTACGCAACGATTAAGTCGGGCATGTTTCTCTACAGGAGGATATTTTAAAACAGGCAAAATTTGGTCGGGGGACGATGTTTCGACCATGTCTGCCTATTCTTGCATATTTGCTGCATCTGTTTCATTGTTCTTCGCAGACTCTGGCTGTAGGAGGACATGCCTGGCGTAGCACTGCGGCAGTGGGGTGCGACTTTTGGCGCGGCCGACAGCGATCGCGTGCGAGAGCGGATGCACGAGTGCATCGGCGCGCAACTGGCGCATCCCGCGCGCCAGCCAGTCTTCATCCAGGGACCAGTTATGGCCGTGATACAGTCGGGGGTGGACAGAACCCCCAACAGTGACACGTCGATTAGTGAATTGTCCGTTTTCGGTTCTCGAGAGGGCGCCGTGGCCGTTATTTTCCAGGCTAGCGCCCGCCAGGTTTGGGCCTCAGGTCGTCTTCTCTAAACCACGTTTTACCAAAGGGGGGTCTGTCCATCCCCGATACTGCTGCACCCCTCCCCCGCGCACCCGCTTGTTGCGCCAGGCCCGCTGCTCCGGCCCAGAGACTACCGGGGTGGGGCCCCCGTGGGAAGGGCCCAGGCCCCCGGTTCCCAGGAGCCTGGTGCCACGGGCGGCGCGAGCGGGGGCCACGTTCTGTGAGGGCGTGCGGCTTCTCGCGAGTCCTCCTGCCTCCTCGCGAGGCTTCTTGGAGCCTTCTGGGCCCCGCTCGGAGGCCCCCTGGCCCTCTCAGAGGGCCGAGGTCGTCCAGGGCCCCCCCCTCGTCCCGCTCAGACATCCGTCGCCGCACACTGGTTGACGCACACAAGCGAGGGCTACCCTGTTTACTGACGCACACGCTTGCCTCTGTATATATTGTATAGGCACATGAACATGTGGGTATGTAGGTATGAATATATACATAAGTGTACATATATGTATGTCTGTTTGTTTGTCTATCTATCTGTCCATCTGTCTGTCGGTCGGTCGGTCTTTCTGTCTGCCTGTCGGTCTCTGTCTGCATGTATGTATGTATGGATGTATGTATGCATGTGTTCGTGTGCATGTATCTATGCATGCATGTCTGTATGTATGTACGTATGGATGGATGGGTTGATTTATGCATGGCTGTATAGATGTATGTTTATATGTAAGCATGCATGCTTGTATGTAACTGATGAACGCACTTAATTTATGATTGTATGCATGTATGTGTGTACACAAGCATGCATTTGTGCACGCATTCACATATTTATGTATATGTTTATGTGTACATATATGTATACATGCATGCACGCATGCATGCATGTGTATGTATGTAGGTATGTATGTGTGTGAACGTATGAACATATGTATGTATGCAATGTAATGTAATGTAATGCAATGCACTGCACTGCAATGTAATGTAATGTAATGTAATGTAATGTAATGTAATGTATGCATGTAGGTATGTATGCATGTATGTGTGAATGTTTTTATGTACGTATGTATGTTTGTATGTATGCAGGAATGTATGTAAGTCTATCCGCAAGTTTGTCTACGTGTATGTAAGTTCGTGCATGTATGTAGTGGATGTGTGCATGCACGAATGCATGTACGTACGTACGAACGTGTGTAAGTATGCATGTATTTATGCATGCAAGTTTGTAGCATGCATGCATTCATGCATGTATATAGGTATGCACGTATGTTGTAAGCATGTATGCATGCATGTATGCACGTACGTGTGTATGTGTGTTTGAATGTATGTATGTATGTATGTATACCTGTACTGACATGTATACATATACATATATGCATTCATATATTCATACATGTGTGTGTGTGTGAATGTATATGTACATATACGCATGCGCGTGTGTATGCACTTGTGTATGTATGTATGCATGCACACTTGTATGTATGTATGTATGTATGTATGTATGGATGCATGTATGTATGTAGGTATGTAATGTAATGTAGTGTAGTGTAGTGTAGTGCATTGTCATGTAATGTAATGTAATGTAGTGTAATGTAATGTAATGTAATGTAATTTGTAATGTAATCTAATATAATGTAGTATACTATAATGTAATGTAATGTAATGTAATGTAGTGTAAATGTAGTGTAATGTAATGTATTGTCATGTAATGCAATGTATTGTAGTGTAATGTAATGTAATGTAAAATAATGTAATGTAATGTAATGTAATGTAATGTAATGTAATGTAATGTAATGTATTGTATTGTATTGTAATGTAATGTACTGTACTGTAATGTAATGTATGTGTGCATGTATGTATGCATGTAAATATGTATGTATGTATGTATGTATGTTTGTATGTCTGTATGTATGTATGGATCACCTGCTCTGAATGCATGCATGCATGTATGCCTGCCTGTCTGTCTGTCTGTCTGTCTGTCTGTCTGTCAGTCTGTCTGTGGGTAAGTAGGTCGGTAGGTAGGTCGGTACGTGTGTAGGTATACAGTTATGTACGTATGTAGACATGCAGGTATGTAGGTGTTGGTGTGTGTATATATATATATAGTTATATTTAAGCCAAACATTGTCGCAGCCGGCCGCGCGGGGACGCATGTTCCGTAATCCTGATGGCTCAATCACGCCCCAGCCTATGCATTTCATCGCACTTCAGAGCTGGCCCGAGGAGTCTTCTCCTTTGGGCCACCTGCCCGCTCCCTGTCCCGAGTGCGCACCAGAGCTGCACTGTGACTGCCCGTCTGTCGAGCCCACTCGTCTGAAGGAGATCTTCCACGAGGGGTGCAGCCTAGTGGAGCACACCAGCCTGATCCTTGTTAGTTACGTTTTTCGCTGGTGTGGCCGGCGACTTGCAGCTCGCTCCCGGTGTTCCATATTGCTTGTGTTGGCGTCGTGCATCTGATGTCTCGGCTCCAGGCAAAGGCAGTCCTGAAAAAATAGATCGCGAAATTCGCCCGCCAGCAACCAAAGGCAGTGCGGCAGCGACAGGCTCTTCTCGGCAATTCACGATGGCCCCGGTGGTGGTTGCACATCCCTTTGGCCCCGCCGAGGGAGAGTTCTTCGCTATGAGGTGCAATGCTGTTTGGCGCGACTTGTTGCACGTTCAATGCGGTGCAGGGACCCCTCCTACCTTGCTGCTCGATGTGACTGTGGAGACGCACGATCTG
The DNA here is from genome assembly GCA_963575745.1 of Prorocentrum cordatum. Classification (NCBI taxonomy): domain Eukaryota; class Dinophyceae; order Prorocentrales; family Prorocentraceae; genus Prorocentrum; species Prorocentrum cordatum. The sequence goes on from CAUYUJ010019602.1 coordinate 165,125, forward strand.
GATGACTATAAAGACCATTTGTTTGTAGGTGTCGACGTCCGTGACTGGAGCGCAATCGCTGGCTCAAACGGCGTGGTTGTTTACGCAGGTGCTGGTGCCACTCACTACCGTTTGAGAGCGATGCCGACCATTGCTCAGCTGACGGCGGCTCTTGGGGCAGGCTATCGCCGCATGGGCCTAGCGCCGCCTGCAGGCGATGTCCGCGCTTTCCTTGAGGGGTGCTGCTGCTGCCGCGGGAGGCCCGCCGCCTTGGGTGGAGCTCGCTGCGGGGAGCATGCCGTCATGAGGGGGCGCCGCGAGGCGCGCGGGGGAACGCTCGTACGACCAGGGGAGGGGGCGCCACAACAGGCGACGAGGAGCAGGGGTGAAGGTACCTCTGCCAGCCCTGCCTGGCGCTGACCAGCCTGCGCGAGCCCGCGTCAGCTGTTCGGGGGCAGGTTTGTAGTGCTCAGGAAGGCGCGGGGATATTTCTCCGTCGCCTCTGCCCAGCTGCCGCCGTCGCCCTCGGTCGGAGGGCCCCCTGTTTTTTTTGTTGTTGTTTCTCCTTCTTCTTCCCCCCTCTCTCTCTCTTTCTCTCTCTCTCTCTCGCTCTCTCTCTCTCTCTGTCTCTCTCTCTCGCTCTCGCTCTCTCTCGCTCTCTCTCGCTCTCTCGCTCTCTCTCTCTCTCTCTCTCTCTCTCTCTCTCTCTCTCTCTCTCTAATATATATATATAGAAGGAATCAACACTGGGCCACCTCTCGTCTTGCGGCGCTGCGGCGCTGCGCGCGGGCTTGTTCCGATCGCGTGCGCTGACTTGGGTCGCGGATGGCGCGTCGAGTCTCGACCGTCTCTATGGCATCGGCATCCCTTCGTCCGAGGTGCGGGACGTCTGTCAGGCAGCGGCCCTTGGGGGCTGGGCGACCCCGGGTTTCGCGGGGCCCCCCTCGGCGCGCTTTTGGCCAGGTCCGGGCGCTGCTCCGGGGGGCCTCTGCCCAGCGGCCGAGCGCCAAGAGCGAGCTATATATTTGTTTTTTCGCGGGGCAACGCGCCCGCCGGCCTGTCGGACCGAGTCGCCCGGGCCGGCTCGAAATCTGTCTCGATGGGCCCTGGGCGCGTTGTCTGAGTTGCTGGGGGGGCTCGAGATCGACACCCCTCACGCAGATCCGCGGGGTCGGGGTCCAAAAACATGGGGGATTTGCCGCATTTCTGAAATTCGGTGCCACCCCTCACGCAGATCCGCGGGGTCAGGGTCCCAAAACACAGGGGATTTGAGCCCGGCTGGTTTCGGCGACTTCAGCTGAGTTCTGGAGGGAAGAGGGGGCGGCGGGGCGTCGCAGGGCTGGCCCGTCGGGGCGCAGCTGTGGTTTGGACCTGTGGGTCGCGTGGAAGTCTGGCGACCTCGGGCGGAGTCCTGGTGCCGGAGCTGCCAGTGCCTGCTTCGCGGAGCCGCCCCGCGCGCGGCTTCCCCCTCCGAGCGGCCCCTCGGGGTTTGCTCCGTATTGGCTTGCCATCCTTCTGGGGGCCTCGGGAGGCTCGGGCTCCGTGCTTTGGCTGCCCGTCATTTTGGCATCGCCGACGTCGATGGGGCCCCTGTGTCTCCTGGTGAGCCAAGCCAGTGTCCCCTGTGCGTGTGCGTGACCCCTGTGGGTTGCCCCTGCGATTTTTGCATTTGCCGTTGTGTCTTTGGACGCGCCTTGCGTCTCAAGGGGTTCAAGTCGCTCAGCATCATCGAGGGCGTCTTGTCTGCCGTCTCGCATGCCTGGCGCTCGGGCGCAGCCAGCGCTGGAAATGTTGACAATTTCATGGTGCTGGGCCCGGACCGCAAAGGCGGCTTGTGTTCCTCGGGTTTTCCGTGCGCGAGATAAGCGCAGACCTGTCCTGACGTCGCGCCCGTGGGCTTGAGTTTCAGTGAATGGTCCAGAGTTGTCATCGAACCCTTCGAGATGTTGCGCATCAGGTTTGGGATCGCAGCGGTGCGCAGACGAGGAGTGTGTAGCGGCTCGGCTCTCCAGGTGATGATGGGGCACGTGACTTGGGCAGCGCTGCCGCGTCGGGGGGTGCTCGCGTATTTCTGTGCTACGTGCTAGTTTATGCAGGCTGCCGATAGCGAGCCGCGGAAGGTCTGGCCCGCCGTTTGGCAGGAGCAAAGGACGTTCCGCTCCGTCTCGTTTGGCACAATGTATCGCCGCATCCGACGCCTCCATCTTGGGATCGAATTCTTCGCCAGTGCTGTAAGACCGGTGTGGTCTGGCGAGGTAGGCAGGTGTGCAGAGCGTTGGAGACTTCAGTTGGCTGGTGCGGGGCGCGCCAGAAACGTGCCCTCGAGCCTCCTGCTGTCAGTCATCATCCCATCGAGCCCCCCGACGACATCGCGGAGCTAGAGTCAAAATGCTCGCCTCTAAGTCCCTCGTGGAGTCCAACATCTTGGAGCTCCAGAGGGGTCCCCGATGGTGTCCGGTACGCGCATCCCGGGGACGTCGAAGGCTTTCAGCCGCCGCGTGGTCACGCTATCTCCTTCTGGCCTTGGCGGCCTGCAAGGGTCGCGGGGCTTCTCGGCATCTGCCCCCGCTTTGGTGTTCGTTGGGCCCCGTCGGAGAAGAACCCCGCCGACGTCCCCTTCCGTTGCGGGCTACGCTGGTTCGTCGGTCCTCGTTGTCCTCGCCGTCCTGATCGCAGTTGCGACGGCTCCAGTCCCCTGGCCGCCAGCGAGCTGGCGCTCCAGTCCTCGTTGAGCAGCGGGCCTTCGGCTGGCGCCATCGTGCAGTCTGGTGCGCATGGCCCCCAGGTCGCTGCTGGCTCGGCGCCCGCGGCAGCGGGCGAAGGCCGTCTCGAAGACGGGGGTGCTGAAGTTCCAGACCGCGGCGACGGCGACTCGCCTCGTGGTGGCCCGCTCCGCGGTGGGTGGTTTCGGCTTCCTCGAGAGCCTGGCCGCGTTGCGGGCGGCGGAGCAGCCGTGCGTGTGCGCGGCGATGGCGCCAGGGTGAATTGGCGGAGCCATAGCGAGCTGGAACTTCTGCTGGTCTCCCCCTTTCGGCGCGGAGTTCCCAGGGAGGACGGGGAGGCGAGCGCGCGGGGCGGGTCGAAGCTCCAGGCGAGCCCGTCACGCTTCCTCTCGGAGTTGTACAGGGGGACAACGCAGAAGCTGCCGCGCGCCAGTCGCTGCCCGGTCGCCTGGCGGAAGAGAGCCCCTCCTTGCATGCTGCTGCCGCTCCCGAGGGCAGCCGCGTTGGCGCTGGCAGGCTGCCCGTGGCATCTGGGGTGCCCGAGGGCAGCCGCGTTGGCACTGGCAGGCTGCCCGTGGCATCTGGGGTGCCCGCGGGCGTGCCCGTGGGTGGCGATCGCGTTCGTCGGGCGCCCATCGGGGCGATCGGGTGCTTCTTGCTGCGAGAGCACCTGGTCGCTCCGAGGGTCGTGGGTGGGCCGCAATTTCAGCTCGTAGGGGATGCTGCTCCACGACGCGGCGCTCGGTGATCCAGGCAAGACGGGGATGTTCGACGCCGCTGTGCTGCCGTGCACTGCGACTGGCTGCTGCTGGCCCTCGATGCATCGCAGGCTCATTCGCGCAAGGGCGGCAGCCTGTGGGGCATGGCGCCCGCGGAGCTGCAGACGCAGGTCGCGTTCTTGGCGTGGATCCCTGGCCCCCTGCCCCTCTCGCCTCGCCCGTGCTCGCCTCGTCGCGGCGGGGCGAGCGACGATCTGGTCACCGCGGGCAGAGCCTGGGGGGAAGTGGAGGTGCGAGGCAGATGGGCCGCCGTCGCGAGCCTCAAGCGCTATGGCGAGACCGCGGGGATGCTCCTGGGGATGGCCAGGTTTTAAGAGGATGGGCGCGCTGGGCAGGTCGGCCGAAGCCAACTTGCATCGCGTCCTGTCCGAGAGCTTCACGGGCCCGCGGTCCTGCGTGCGACTCCCGCCACCCTGGGCCCAGCAAGCGCTGTGCCGCGCGCGCTGCAGGCGATTCTGTAGAGCATGAGGCGCGTCGGTATCTGCAGCGCGCGTTCCGCGCCAGCGCGGCGCTTCGCCCCGGGCCCCGGGGGCGCCTCGTGTTCGTCGGGCTCGTTGTCAGCCGCGGCGGGGGCGCCGGCGATGTCCGAAAACTAGGCTGTCGCCCCATCTCTATCAGGAGAGGACAAAAACACAGAGACACAATTCATCCTCGATTCCCCAGAAGATATGGGGAAATAGGGGAAGTGGTGGGGGGGGGAACCGAAACCCAGAAGATATGGGAACATAGGGGGAATCCTTTGATCTGTGTGTATTTCTTTGTGTGTCCTGGGGCTCCTTCACTCTATCCGACCTTTCACTCTACCCGACCTTTCACAGGTTTGCTCTTGGATGGGTTGCATCTGTTTGCTTTGCAGGGCTCTAGTTCGGGGCGCTTTGCGCGTCGTGGGCGCGCGCCTGTCGAGGGCCCCTCGCGGTGGCGACCTGCATTTTGACGTGGCGGGCCCGGGCGGCTCAGAGCTCGAGCGTCTCGGCATGGGGAGTGCCGCGGTGCCGTTCCGCGTCCGGCTCGTCAAGCTGTGCGCTGCTTCTAACGCCCCTGTCTTCCTCGAAAGCCCTCGTGCGTCTGTGCCGTTGTGGACTCCGCAAATGAGAGATGTCATCGGGCCTTGTCTTTGTCGATGCCTGCCCTGGTTTTTGCCGAAGCTACGTCCCGTTGGAGAAAAGGTTACTCGCGTGGCTATCTGGCACGGCGGCAGCCTTGTCGCCGAAGGAGCGACGCTCGAGGTCTCTGGTAGCGCGCCTGGAGGGCGCAAGTGGGCAAGCATCGCTACGTCATGCCCAGTTCACTTCATTGCCGCTGCCGCCAAGTGTTTTGTCGCATCCGCCGAAGTTTTACATGGGGTAGCCATGGGCCTGTAATGGGCCTGTAATGGGCCCGTAATGCGGCCAAATCTGGCCATGAAGCCTGTGTGTGTGGGGTCGTATGCGTTGCCGATCGTCCCAGCCCGTATCCCAGCTGCGTGGTGTTTCTCGTTCAGTGGCGGCCCCGATGTGGTGCGTTCGTGCTCGCTTCTCGATGGAAGCGTCGATCTGGTCAGTGTAGAGAGCGTCGGGGATGGACGTGCTCACCTTTTTTTATGCCGAGTAGCGACGCGTGTTCCGTGATCCTCCAGTTTTTTTTCCCCGTTTCGGGGTGCATGCTGTCTCGTATACGCTTCCGATCGCTCCAGCCAGTGTCTTACCTGCAGTTTGTTTCTCGCTCAGTGGCGGCCCTGGTGTGGTGCCTTCGTGCCTTCGTCACGGCTACATATACCCATATGCTCAGTGTAGAGAGCGCCAATCGTTTACATGCTTACATTTCTATGTATACACCTGTCGGTGTATTTTCATGTTTCAATGTGTGTGTATATGTATATGTTGGTTTACAGATTTTCATGTGTATTTGTAGATTTACACGTTTACATGCACATTCTATATCGGAGGTGAGAGGGTGAGATCGAAGTGGAACGGAGAGCCCCCCTACCGGGAAATCGATTTCGGTTTCGTGTTCGTGCGTGCCGTGCGTGCGGGCGAGGCGAAGCTGCGTGGGCGGGCGAGAGGAAAGTCTCCTGTGGCTGGAAGGCCGGCCGGGGGATGGGGCTGAGGACCTAATGAGCTCTCACCAGGGCGGCCGTGGCGCGCGGTGTCCCGGCCGTGTCCCCGGTGGTGTCCTCTTGGCTGGGGCGCGCCGGACCAAATGGATTCTCCACCCCGCGGGCCGGTGGCGCGCGTGTCCCCAGCCGGTGTCCCCAGGCCGTGGTCCGTCCGGTGTCCCGTCGGTGGCCCGATCATGATGTTGGGGGTGAGTGATGATGAATTGATGATGCAGAGATGATGATGAGGAGGATGATGATGATGATGATGATGATGATGAATCTGATGTTGATGATGGCGATGATGATGTTGGTGTTGTTGATGATGATGACGTCGATTGTGAGATCGATTGTGATATCGATAGTGAGACCGAATGTGAGATCGATTGTGAGATCGATAGTGAGATCGATAGTGAGACCGAATGAGACCGAATGTGAGATCGACTGTGAGATCGATTGTGAGATCGTTAGTGAGATCGACAGTGAGACCGAATGTGAGACCGAATGTGAGATCGATTGTGAGATCGATTGTGAGATCGATTGTGAGATCGATAGTGAGATCGATAGCGAGATCGATAGTGAGATCGATAGTGAGACCGAATGTGAGACCGATTGTGAGATCGACTGTGAGATCGATTGTGAGATCGATAGTGAGATCGACGGTGAGACCGAATGTGAGACCTAATGTGGGATCGCTTGTGAGATCGATTGTGAGATCGACTGTGAGATCGATTGTGAGACCGATAGTGTGATCGATTGTGAGATCGATAGTGAGATCGATAGTGAGACCGAATATGAGACCGAATGTGAGATCGAATGTGAGATCGATTGTGAGATTGATAGTGAGATCGACAGTGAGACCGAATGTGAGACCGAATGTGAGATCAATTGTGAGATCGATTGTGAGATCGATTGTGAGATCGATAGTGAGATCGATAGCGAGATCGATAGTGATATCGATAATGAGATCGAATGTGAGATCGATAGCGAGATCGATTGAGTGAGACGTTGGTTCCCCCTCCCCCCTCACCTCCTTATCACCCGCAGGGTGGTCGTATAGGTGTGTATGGAGTTTTTTCGGATACATCCCAAGTCAGGGTTTCCGGTGACCTGTTGTGGATCACGGGATCATGCAACACCGACCGATGATGAATGGGACCCCGACGTGTGCCCATGATGTGACACATGCACATGTCATGCGGAGCCACGTTCGTTCGTCATCCGCAGCTGCATCGGCGACATCCACATGTGTGGCATGTTTGTGTGGGAGAGGGAGAAGAGGAGGGCTGAGAACAGGGGGGAAAGAGAGAGAGAGATTTAGAAAATAGGGAGAAAGAGAGTGAGACATGGAGAAATCATCATCATCTCGGGGGCACACAACATGCAAGTGAACGGCAACACGATCCGGACGTCCACTGGTGACGCGCCTCGGATCAGCTTCGCGAGGCCAGCACCACGACGGTCATCAGCACCATGGACAATGTGAAGCGCCCTCCAGCCTCCTCGTCGTCGTCGTCGTTTTCGTCGTCGTTGGCGTCGTCGTCGTCGTCGTCGTTGTCGTCGTCGTCGTCGTCGTTTGCGTTGTCGTCGCCGTCGTCGTTTCCGTCGTCGTTTCTGTCGTCGGCATCGGCGTCGACGTCGGTGTCGTCATCGTCGTCGTCGTCGTTGTCGTCGTTGTCGTCGTTGTCATCGTCGTCGTCGTCGTCGCCGCCGCCTTTGTCGCTTTCGTCGTCGCCCTCGCCGTCGCCGCCCTCTTCGCTCCACGCAGCCCCCGCGGCCGCGCCCGCGGCGGCAGTGCTGGCCGTGGCTGGGCGCCCGGCTCCCGGGGTGGCCGCCCTGTGACGCGAAGGAAGGCTTGGAGGAAGAGGGGGAGGAGGAGGCTCAGATGACCTCCGACGTACTCAGGAATCGGACTGGAGGTGCTTCTCCGTGTTCGTTCTTCGGCGAGGGGCAGTCCAGCATTTATGCGGGGCGGAGGTCCGGTCCCTGGGCAGGGGTCCCGTTCTCAGGTGGTCCATGTTGCCAACAATCACGACATCGGAAATCTGAGGGAGGGGAGGAGGAGGAGGAGGAGGCGGAGGCGGAGGACGAGGAGGAGGAGGAGGAGGAAAAGGAGGAGGAAGAGGAGGAGGAGGAGGAGGAGGAGGAAGAGGAGCAGGAGGAGGAGGAGGAAGAATACGACAACTAATAGCAATATTAAGCATAAGAAGAAAACGGACACGAATAACACAATGAAGAACTATATTAAGTCAAAGGAGCAGTATGAATCATGATAATAATGTGGAACATTTTATGAATGATACCGATGACAGCACTATGAATAATAACAAGAAGGCGCATGTTAATACTACTCAGAATAGGAGGAATAAGCACAATGATAATCCTCTAGAAAAGAATAGTATGATTACGACTAAGAGTACTACTACGACCAATAGTACTATATATACCAGTCATACTCGTAATGCGAATCGTAAGAAAAACAATACTAGAGAACCTGATACTACTAATCGACATAAGAGTAACACTAATACTAATACATGTACGTAGAAGAGACTAATAACTGCAGTCCTATGCACACTTGGAAGAAAGCACAGCACTACGACTTTTTGGCTCAAAGCCATTTTGGCTCAAGCCAGCTCAAGCTGCTTTAGCTTACTGTTAAGCATACTGTTTAGCATACTGTTTACTGTGTCAAGCATACTGCTTACTGTACTCAGCCTTCTCACTCTTACTCACATTGGATATCACTGTTGATTCTTGTCTCTGCAAGATGTCAGAAGAGAGTGCGGCAGGAGGGATGGGCAGGAAGTTGAAACCGTCGGGTAGCAACCCTGAGGCCCCAGACAAGAAGGCGGCGAGGACGGAAGCAGAAGGGTTGGAAGACGACGACGAACGTGAGACGCCAATGCCGAGCTGGGCACGAATGCTGATGAATAAGATGGACGGGGTCCAAAGCACAGTGGATGGGATGACAGGTAAAGTAGAAAGGGCGGTGGCAGAGGCAGCTGAGGCCAAGACAGAGGCGAAGCAGGCGTCACTCGCCGTCAAAGGTCTCGAGGAGAGCATGGTTACGAAGCAGGAGTTGCCGGAGCTGGTGAAGGGCATCTTGCAGGAGGGTCCGACGATTGCCGGCGGCGTGCACGTTGCGGGCGACCCAGAACCGGTCATCTTTGGTGGCTTGAAGGGTGCAGGCGCGGTGGAGGAGGCGGAGCAATGGGTGAACCACATGCTCAATACCGCAGGGCTGCCACGCATCATCAACCCATACATCAAGAGCGAGAATTTCGAGAATATCATGTTTGCACAGTTTCCTTCCAGGAAGACCGCTGATGCTGCAATCGAACTTTTTCGGCGGAAGCAGCCTACATTCAAGGAAGCCGTAGTTTGGTGCAATATTGACCGCCCCCTGCATGCACGTATCTCCCTCAAGCTCCTCTTTAAGCTCAAGAAAATCTTAGGCGGTTGGGGGTTTAAGAAAGGGAACATCACGATCGATGAGGAGAACACCATTTTAAAAGTGGGCGGGGTGAGTGTTGCCAAAGCGCAGGTGCATGGAGGAGCTCTGACGGTCGAATGGCCGAGTAAGGAGTGGAAGGACTGGAAGGAACTGCAGGACTCGCAAGAGCTCAAGGACTTGATCCAGCAGTGCCAGACCGACTTGGCACATGCGTACATCAGGCAGAGCAAAGGGCTTGGCAAAGGGAAACCCCAGCCAGCCTGACTATCAGAAGCAAGCCCAAGGAGCCGGGAACATGGGGCCGGCATGCATACGAATTCGGGGACTATGAGTACGGGCGGCGGACTCGGAAAGTATGTTCGAACAGATGGCGATTTCCCTTCATGTTTACAACGTGCGGGCTCCGGCCGGGAGGGGGACAGACTACGCTTGCGTGGTCCCTGGAACCCGAGTGGCAACGTGGCAGCACCCAGGGAAGCTATGCAGACCAATACCAGTTTCACCATTATCACATACAATGTGCATTCTATGATGTTGATTGACGAGCGCTTGGAACGATGCTTACTCGAACTTGAGGGTCGCAGCTGGGATGTCATTGCTTTTACGGAGACGTGGAGAGAGGACACGAATGAAGCATGGGATACGATACATGGACATCGTTGGTTTGGGAGCGGGGGGACGCCTCGCAGCGCTGGTGTAGCCTTTCTGTTGCATCGACGGTGGGGCCACGTGATGTTCAAGGCCGTCTCCAACCGCATTGCGGCTTTGGACGTATGCGTGTTATCTCTGGGTCGAGTTCGTTTCGTAGTTGTGTACATGCCACACGCTGCACAGAGCGATGATGAGGTAGACGCTATATATGATGAGATTCGCAGGGAACGCCGGGATGCACAGAGGAATGGCTATAAGATCGTTATTGCTGGAGACTTTAACGCAGAGATTGGCGCACGGCGGGAAGATGACGACGACGGAGTGATTGGCGACAATTGTATGATTGATAGAACAGACCGGGGCTCGCTATTATTACACACATGCTCGGTGGAAGAGCTCTTCATTGCCAATTCTTTCTTTTCCAAGAGTTTCGAGACATCGTGGACGTACCGCAACGGGGAAAGACGCTGTCAACTTGATTATATATTGTTGGACAGAAGATTGTTTTCTGTGACAACAAATGCTTTTGTTGCTGCCGATGTTGACATTGGTTCAGATCATCGGCCCGTGTTCGCGGAGATCTCTGTTCCAAGCGACGCTCCTCGGAGGCGGCGTGCGAAACGAACGAGACGGAAGACGCCCTGGCAGCCAAGCAGCCGCTATCGAGATATTTTGGAGAGGTGTCTGCGAGAAGTGCCGTGGCAAGAATGCAACGCAGCAGAACGCATTGTTAATTTGAATTGTTGTTTGGCCAAGGCAGCTACTGAGGACGAGGAGCAGAGCCCAGATGTTGATGAAGTGCCTGACCCAATCGACGCCAACTCCACAATCCATCACCTCATCAATGCTCGGCGGGCCATTGCGCAATCGGATCTGCCACAGACGGAAAAGAAAGCCTTGAGAATTAGCATTGGAAAGAGGATACAGTCGTTGATTCGCCATCGCCGGGTTTTGGAGCATACTGCGAAAATTGCTAAGATTTTACATCTTTTCCGCGATGTCAAGCAGATTCCCTCCATGACGAGCGGGCGCCCCAAGTCCCACATTACCGGAATGAAGGACAAAGCTGGCCAACTCGTGAACGAGAAG
>CAUYUJ010019603.1:0-160000 GCA_963575745.1 Prorocentrum cordatum
TAGTAGTAATTATTAGTAGTATTAGTAGTAGTAGTAGTAGTAGTAGTAGTAGTAGTAGTAGTAGTAGTAGTAGTAGTAGTAGTAGTAGTAGTAGTAGTAGTAGTAGTAATGATCCTAAGCTCAACCTGACCCAACCGCATGCAGCTGCGAATGCAGCATCGTGGGTACCGCTTTCGGCGGCGCTCCCTATGAGGCCTCGAAACGTGCGAGATGTGCGCCGAAATGGGAGCGCGGACGCATGCGGACCACTTCACTGGGGACTTCGGTGGAGCTCCTAAACCTCTTATGAGGCTGGCCTGGATGACGTTGACGCATGCGGACCCTGCCACTGAAGTCTTCGGTGGAGCTCCCTATGGGGCCACGAAGCGCCTCCCTGGGGCGTTGACGCATGCGGATCCTGCCAATGGAGCCTTCGGCTGAGCTCCCTACGGGGCCAAGAAGCGCTGTCCTGGGTGGCGTTGACGCATGCGGCCTGTGCCACTGGAGCCTGCGGTGGAGCCCCCCATGTGGCCACGAATCGCTGTCCTGGGTGTCGTTGACGCATGCGGACCCTGCCGCTGGAGCGTTCAGTGGAGCTCCCTGTTGGGCCCACGAAGCGCTGTCCTGGGTGGCGTTGACGCACGCGGCCTGTGCCAGTGCAGCCTTCGGTGGAACTCCCTATGGGGCCACGAAGCGCTGTCCTGGGTGGCGTTGACGCATGCGGCCTATGGCACTGGAGCCTTCGGTGGAGGTCCCTTTGTAGCCGCGAAGCGCTGGCCTGGATGGCGTTGCCGCATGCGGCTTGTGCCACTGGAACCTTCGGTGGAGCTCCCTACGATGCCCCGAAACGCAGTCCTGGGTGGCGTTGACGCATGCGGACCCTGCCACTGGAGCCTTCGGTGGAGGTCCCTATGGGGCCACGAAGCGCAGTCCTGGGTGGCGTTGACGCATGCAGACCCTGCCACTGGAGCCTTCGGTGGATGTCCCTATGGGGCGACGAAGCGCTGTCCTGGGTGGCGTCGACGCATGCGGGCGGTGCCACTGGGGCCTTCGGTGAAACTCCAAGGCATGAGCGATTCTTGCCCCGGTGCCGGTGCCGGTGCCGGTGCCGGTGCCGGTGCCGGTGCCGGTGCCGGTGCCGGTGCTGCTGCCGGTGCCAGTGCCGGTGCCGGTGCCGGTGCCGGTGCCGGTGCCGGTGCCGGTGCCGGTGCCGGTGCCGGTGCCGGTGCCGGTGCCGGTGCCGGTGCCGGTGCCGGTGCCGGTGCCGGTGCCGGTGCCGGTGCCGGTGCCGGTGCCGGTGCCGGTGCTGGTGCCGGTGCCGGTGCCGGTGCCGGTGCCAGTGCCGGTGCCGGTGCGGGTGCGGTGCCGGTGCCGGTGCCGGTGCCGGTGCCGGTGCCGGTGCCGGTGCCGTGCCGGTGCCGGTGCCGGTGCCGGTGCCGGTGCCGGTGCCGGTGCCGGTGCCGGTGCCGGTGCTGGTGGCCGGTGCCGGTGGCCCGTAGCCGGTGCTGGTGCCAGTGCTGGTGCCGGTGCCGGTGCCGGTGCTGGTGCCGGTGGCCGGTGCTGGTGCGGGTTCTTGTTTTCCCAGAACATCCTCTCCTTTTCCCTCCCGCCTCCCGCCTCCCAGCATTGCCACTCCCGCCCCTCCAGGGAAGCCCCGCCTGAGCGAGGAGGGTAACGGAAACCCATACTATTTACATGGTTTCGCGCCCTTCCCACCTCTCCAGGGAGGCCCCGCCTGAGCGAGGAGGGTATCCCACCCCTCCAGCAGGGAGGCCCCGCCTGACTGAGCGAGGACAGTATCGGAAACCCATACTATTTACATGGTTTCGTGCCCCTCCCTCCCCTCCAGGGAGGCCCCGCCTGAGCGAGGAGGGAATCGGGAACCCGTACTATTTACATGGTTTGTGCCCTTCCCACCTCTCCATGGAGGCCCTGCCTGAGCGAGGAGGGTATCGGAAATTAATACAGATTACATGGTTTCGTGCTCCTCCCACCCCTCCAGGCAGGCCCCGCCTGAGCGAGGAGGGTATCGGAAACCCATACTATTTACATGGTTTCGTGCCCCTTCCATCCGCCTGAGCGAGGAGGGTATCGGAAACCCATACTATTTACATGGTTTCGTGCCCTTCCCACCTCTCCAAGGACGCCCCGCCTGAGCGAGGAGGGTATCGGAAACCCGTGTTATTTACATGGTTTCGTGCCCCTCCCACCCCTCCAGGGAGGCCCCGCCTGAGCGAGGAGGGTATCGGAAACCCATGCTATTTACATGGTTTCGTGCCCCTACCACCTCTCCAGGGAGGCCCCGTCTGAGCGAGGAGGGTATCGGAAACCCATACTATTTAAATGGTTTCGTGCCCCTCCCACTGACATGGGTGAGGAGGAGGGGAGAACATTACCTATCCATCTCACGTCCTACTCCTTCCACTGAGGAGGGTGAGGAGGAGGGGGACTTCTGCGATGAGGAAGGCTTCATCATGATGATGGTGATGACGATGGTTATACTGCTGTTCACGATGACGATGACGATGGCGATAATGGTGATGGACGATGACGATGGCGATAACGGTGATTATGATGATGATGCTGATGATGATGACGATGATGATGATGACGATGACGATGATGACAACGATGGCGACGACGACGAGGATGATGATGCAGATGCTGGTGATGATGACGATGCTGCTGCTGATGATGACGTTGCTGGTGCTGTTGATGATGATGACGACGATGATGATAATCATGACGTCCACGATGATGCGGACGATGATGATGCCAAGGACGGTAATGGTGATGATGATAATGATGACGATGCTGATGATGATGATGGTGGTGATGATGATGATGATGATGCTGATGACGATGGTGGCGACGACGACGATGATGATGACGATGACGCTGGCGATGATGATGATGCTGATGAGGATGATGATGATGATGGTTATGATGATGCCGATGATGCTGACGATGAGGATGATGATGTTGATGATGTTGATACTGATGATGATGATGACGATGATGCTGATGATGACGACGACGACGACGGGGTGACGACGATGCTGCTGATGATGCTGATGATGACGACGATGATGCTGGTGATGATGATGATGATGATGCCGAGGATGAGGAGGACGAGGAGGAGCAGGACGACGAGGAGGAGGAGGAGGAGGAGGAGGAGGACTCGCTTGAACGACGAGGGTCGCGGACAGCATTACTCTTTACCAGGTTTCGTAGGCCTCCCCCCTTCCAGCGGGGCCCCGCCAGAGCGAAGAGGGTATCAACAACCCGTACTATTTACAAGGCTTCGCTTCCTGAGCACCTGTCCTCCCTCCTCCTTTCTTTCGTCTGCCCTTTCGTGCGTACTTACTCGTTCGATGAGCTTCTCCTTTAATCTTTTTAATGTGGGGAACTGCGTTTGCATAATTTTACAATTGATTGGACTGCAATCGATTTCACTGGGTTTGCACTTGATTGGCTTGCAACCGATTGGATTGCAACCGCTGGGGGGGCGCACAGGGCAGCGACGAGGAGGCGGCGACGGGACGGTGACGGCAACGAGCAAGGAACCGCCAGACCGACCCTCAGGCCAAGACGACGGGCGGCGACGACGCAGCAAGGGGGGGCGACGGCAAGGACGGAAAAACCAGACCGCCCCTCAAGCCCAGACGACGACGGGCGGCGACAGGGCGGCAACGGCGAGGAGGAGAGAGCCGCCAGACCGCCCCTCAGACGACCCAGCTAATACTAGGAAAGAAGAGAGAAGGCCCCCTAAGTGCAAGCACTGTTTGGGAAATGTCATGATGTTCAATGTCAATGATGTTTTTCATCCGGTGCCAGTGCTGGCGCCGGCGCCGGTGCCGGTGCCGGTGCCGGTGCCAGGGCTGGTGCCGGTGCGGTTGCGGGTGCGGGTGCCAGTGCCGGTGCTGGCGCCGGCGACGGCGCTGGTGCCCGTGCCGGTGCCGGTGCCGGTGCCGGTGCCGGTGCCAGTGCCGGTGCCGGTGCCGGTGGTGCCGGTGCCGGTGCCGGTGCCGGTGCCGGTGCCGGTGCCGGTGCCGGTGCCGGTGCCGGTGCCGTGCCGGTGCCGGTGCCGGTGCCGGTGCCGGTGCGTGCCGGTGCCGGTGCCGGTGCCGGTGCCGGTGCCGGTGCCGGTGCCGGTGCCGGTGCCGGTGCCGGTGCCGGTGCCGGTGCCGGTGCCGGTGGGCGAGAATCGTTCTATAGTGGAAACTCCCTGTGGGGCCACGCGGCGGTGTGCTGGGTGGTGGTTGACGCATGCGGGCGATGCGGGCGGTCCTGCTGGGGCCTTCGGTGGAGCTCCTTATGGGGCCGCGAAGCGCTGTGCAGGGAGGGTGAAACGCAGGGGGGAAGGAGGAGGGGGAGGTGGGAGGATGGGGGGGGGGGAAGGAGGCGGGAGGAGGAGGAGGAGAACGCGGGGCGCCGTCTCTTCAAAACGAAGACCCAACACCGCAGGGTGGTTGGGAAAAATGCATAAACAACACAGCCCACATAAGCAAAACAATCGAGTAGGCCCCGCTAGGCCGCTCGACGACCCGCGGGGACATGCGGACCCGCGGGGGCGCCGAGAAAGAAGACTCTTTCCCTCTCGGAACGTGGTGGCCATGCGCGCCGCCCCTGGCAGCCGGGGGCGCGAGCCCTGTGGCTCCGCGCCCCGGCCCGTGGCAGCGGGCGCCCCGCGCCGGGCCCCTGTGGCGCGGGGGGGCGCGCGCGTTCAGGGCGGGCAGGGTGGGCCTTTGCAGAGAAGAGGGGGCTCAGCGCCGCTGAGCCGAAAAAGCTTCAGCGCAAGCCCCCTCGCCTGCGGCCCCTGCCCCTTGAACCTTGCGTTCAAACCTGCCGCGCCGAACTGCCGAATTACATGAAACAGTCGAGTGGGTCCTGTTAGGCCACTCGACGTCCTGCGGGGGGGAGCGGGCCAGCTGGGGTCCACGGGAGAGGAAGGGTTGTTTTCCTATCGGAACGCGGCGGCCATGCGCGCTGTCCTCGGCGGCTGGGGGCGCGAGCCCTGTGGCTCCGCGCCCCGGCGCGGGGGCGCCTGCTCACCCCGCCCGGGGAAAAATAATCGCCCCTCGCGACAGGCTCTGGCGCCCGGCTGCTCGCTGCGGCAGTTGGTGCTGCGGCCGCGGGCCCCCTGGCCCTCTGCGCTAAGTGCCCATCGCTGGCAGCTCGACACCCGGCCCTACTCGCTTCGCCGCGGGCGGCGCCCAAAAACGGTAACGGCAAGTCTGCCGCCGGGCGGCGCAGGGCGCAGGGCGCGCCGCCGGCACTGCTGTCGCGGGCCCCTCCAGCCCCCGCTGCATTAGGCGCCGTGCACTGGCTGATGAACGCCCAACTCTCTCCTGGCGGCGGCCCCGGCCCCCGGCAGAAGCGCGGGCGCGCCCGCGGCTGGCGCTCTCGGGGGGGGTGCAGCCTCCGACTGCAGGTGCGGCTGCGGGGCCGCCTCTCCTGGCGGCGGGCGTGGCCGCGGTGTCCTGGGCGGCTTCGGCGTCCTCCTCCTCGAAGCTGGATTCCCCCTTCGCCGTGGGGGCGGTGGAGCTGGCGAGCTCTGTCAGACCAGGGAGGCGCCCCTCCCGGCCCCGCCGCCCCTCTCGGCGGGCGCGCGCAGTGGCCGTCCTGCTCCTGGAGGTGGCGCGGCGGCCGAAGGGCCCGCCGAACGCGCCCCCCGCAGCGCTGGCAGGCACGCGCGTGGCCGGCCCCCCCTGCGCCGATGTGGCCACCAGCGGTGAAGGCCCCTCCCCAGGACTCGACGCCTCTCCCGCGGCGTCCGCTCCCGGCGGCGCGGGCCGTGGCCCGCCCGCGGGGCGGGGGCCCCGGGGCTCCCTCCTGCGCCGCGCATCGGAGCCGATTCCGACGGATTTCCAAGCGATATTGGCCGTCCGGACGCCCGCGGGCCCCGCGGCGTTGGCCGGGTCGACCCCGCCCGAGGTGCCGGCCAGCGATGCCGAGCAGAGCGACCTTGGGCCGCCAGAAGCCGCGCCGCCC
This sequence comes from Prorocentrum cordatum, assembly GCA_963575745.1. NCBI lineage: Eukaryota > Dinophyceae > Prorocentrales > Prorocentraceae > Prorocentrum > Prorocentrum cordatum. The sequence goes on from CAUYUJ010019603.1 coordinate 5,974, forward strand.
CAGGGCGCAGCCCGAGGAGAGCTACATGACGACACCCTCGGACCCTTCCGCGACGCGGCCAGAGGTGCAGACCGCCCGCGGCACGCAGGCGCGCTGCCCGTGGCGCACCAGCCGCGCCACGCAGGCAGCGCCCCGATCGGGGGCCTGCATATTGCTTCGCGGATCTCGGGAACGCGAGGGCCCAGATGGCGTTGGAGGCGGTCGCTGACAGCACCTGCAAGGTTTACGAGCTGGGCTGGTGGCATTGGACGCAGTTCTGTCGGATCCGAGAGCGGTCGCCCATCCTCCAGGGGGGGCGGCCACGGCGGACGAGCGTCGCAACGATGGGGACGAGCTGCTGCTGCTGCCCATCGCGCACCTGAGCGTGACCATGAAGAAGGTGCCGGGGGCGGCCAAGCCGCGCCATGTCGGCATCAAGCACCAGCGCGTGGCGATCGGAGCGGGGGGCCCGCTGGCGGGCAAGCAGCGGGCCTGGCTGGCTCTGAGGGGGCTCGCGCGTCGAAATGGCGCTCGCACGCGGAAGCTGCTCACCACGGCGCGCAAAATGAAGCTGATCTTGGCCATGTGCCGCCCAGCTGACGTGCCGGATCACGCGGCGATTTGGCAGGCGCTTGCCACCGCTTGGTTCTTCCTGATGCGAATCAGGGAGCGCGCGTGGAGCGGGGGCTGGGACCATGGCCGCTCGCCACGAATGATTTCCCATGGAGCAGACCAGATGCAGGCCGGGGCGGCGCGCAACCACCACCGCGCCAGCAAGGGGCTGCCCCCTGCGCTGGCAGCTGAGTGGTTGCAGCGGCACTTCCCGGAGCGCCTCGCGACCGAGAGGCACCTCCGCTTCGCCGCTGGCAGGATGGGGCACCGGCGACGCGGGAGCAGCCGCGGGGGGTGCTCGAGCAGGTCGCGAGAGAGGGAGGCCTCCCAGCGGATCGCATGCAGACCGCGAAGGGCGTGGCAGCCAGCATGGCAGGCTGCGCGTCGGCCACAGGTTGGCGAAGGCGGGCCAGCTCGAGCCGCGCCACGGGGGGACAAGGTCAAACCTCGGGGCGAGCCCGCGGGGCGGGGCCGCGACAGCGATGGCGTGGGGGCCTCCTGGCCTTGCCCAGCGGGCCGCCACGGGTCGCGGACGGGGGGCCCGTCGTCGTCGTAGAAGGGGGCCGCCTTAGCAGGGATGGCTGCTCGCTTCCGCTGGACACCCCTCCTGCCGCTCGGCTCCTCCGGCGAAGGGGGTTCGCAAAACGCGGCGTTCAGCGCCTCGGAGAGCTCGCGCATGGGCGCCGTGATCGGGGCCCAAATGTCCGGCGGCAGCTGCCCGTCTCTGAAGCTCAGCGCGGCCGCCGCGTTGCTGCGGCGCTGCTCCGCGGGCCCCATCTGGGCTCTCCTCTGGGGCGCACCGTTGCAGCTGCATAGGCAGCTCGTCCCTGGGGTATGCCCAGCGGTCGCCTCGCAAGCCCAACGGGTCAGCTCCCGCGGCTTCGACCCACTCGTTGGCGTAACAAGTGTGGCGGTAATCGTAGATCCAATCGTCCGGCACCTCCGGCATGCACTTTGCCCTCAGGGTGTCCCGGAACGCCTGCGCTGTGATGCCGTTATCGGGAAGATCGATCTAGGCCCAATTCGGGATCACCCTGTCCCCGTTGTTGTCCGCTATAGGCTGGCGCGGGATGGCGCCAGCGCCGCGCGCCTTGGGCCCCCCCCCGCTCGGTGTCGTATTCCCGCTGGGCCGGCAGCGCAAACGGGGGGGGGCCTCCTGCGTGCGTCGCGAGCCACCCCGCCGCCACGGGGGGCGCGCTCGCGGCGCGGCCAGACAGCAGGACTCGGGCGGCGCGGCGCCCCCTCCTCAGCTCTGCCTGGGTGCCTGGCGGTGGCGTCGGCTCGCTCTCCTGCTTCTGCTAGCGCGGGCCGGCATCGGCAGCGCGGCTGGCTCCTGGGGCGGGGTGCGCGAGAGGCCCCTCGGCCCTGGCGCGACGGTGGCTGCCTGGGGGGGCCTCTCCTTTGGCCGCCCACGTGTAGTGCGCCGCGAGCTCAAGGCGCAGCGCAGCCTGCCCTGCCTCCTCCATCTTGGCGTGATAGCGCCGAGCCCGGGCCTCGTGGACTAGCGGTCGGGCCTCGCGCCGATGCTCGGGGCGCCTCGTGGTTTCGGGCGCCTGCGGGAAGGGTGGAGGGCGCGTCCCATCGCTGGAAGACGAGCTCCCGCGCTGGTCGACGGCCTCGTCCTCCGAGGCCGCTGCAGTCGCCCCTCTGCCTCGCGGCGCCAGCGCCGCCGGCTGCTCGCTGTGGGCTCCTCGGCCTTGGCTGCGCAGGCGGGGTCGGGGCTCCTCCCGCAATGCTTGCAATGCCTCGCTTCTCCCAGCGCCAGCCGGGCGGCCTCGTCCCCTCGCGCTGCCGGGTCTCGGCTATTGTACTTGTTGCAGCGCTGGCCTGCCTGGGCCCCGGCGGCCGTCGAATCGCGGTGGGCCAATTGCCAGCGCCCCTCCTCCCGGCACCTTGCCCGCGGCGCCGCGGGCGGGGGGGGGTGCTGACTCCGGCTGCTGGCCCAGCGGCGGCGGTGGGAATTGAGGCGCCCGTTCTGCGGGCGGGTTCGCGGTCGGCTCGCCCCGCGGTTGGGATGCGGCCCTAAGGCCTCGGCCCTCTCGGGCGGGGGAGGGTGCCAATCTCCCTGCTTCTCGTCCTCGGAGTTTACAGCTCCGGCGTGGCCGGCCGTCGGCTCTGGCGTGACCTCGAGGCGGGCCGCTCTCGATCGCTCTGGGCGCCCCTGCAGCTGGGCGTCCATCTCCTCTTGCCTCTCGCCTTCCTTTGGGCGGCGGCGGCGGCGGACGCTGGCGCGCGGGGCAGCGACCTGCAGCGGCTCGGGCTGGGCCAGCGCGGCTGCGATCGCAGCCTGCGCGTTCCCCTCGAGCAGAAGCGTGGGGGTCGGGCCGTTGATCCCGCTGGCCACCTTCTTGGCGCCGCCTGCTGCGTCTCGTCAGTGCCCCGCTGGGCGTGACAGGCCCTCCGCTGGCCTCGCAATGGCTCGGGGTTCCAGCTTGAACGCGCCCTGCTCTCCCGTTATCCAGCACTCTGGGGCGACTCAGTGGGCGGCCGTCGGTAGGGCTAAAACGCGCATCTGGCCCGAATGCGTGAGCCACTCCTTGGCCGGCGGCGCGTCGCCTCGATGGGCCAAGAACATTTTTTTGTTCGTTTGTTTTTTACCTAACAGCTCTTGCTGATAGGTTTTTAGTGATCTCAAAAGAAAGCATCAGGACTCCTCAGGGGGGTCTGGGCGGGTGCCGGGGAGGAGAACTGGGAACAGAACCGGGAACAGAGCCGGGCTCGCTTTTCGCCAACAATCATACACTTCGTGCTCTTCGACCTCCCAGAACTCCATTCCCGGGCCACATTCTGGATGCCCGGAGCCAACTGTAGGCCACTTCGTGCTCTTCGACTTCCCAGAACCCCATTCCGGGGCCACATTTTGGATACCCGGAGCCAGCTGTAGGCCACTTCGTGCTCTTGGACTTCCCAGAACACAATTCCTGGGCCACATTTTGAATGCCCGGAGCCAACTGTAAGCCACTTCGTGCTCTTCCACTTCCCAGAACTCCACTCTCGGGCCACTGTTGCTGCTGCTAGTGTAGCTATTGCTATTGCAACTACTGGCAGTGCCACTGCGACTGCCGCTGGTGTTGCCACTGCGACTGCCACTGCGAATCCGCATGCCAGGCTGAGGCTGAGGCAGGCTGAGGCTGAGGCCGAGGCCGACGGCAGACTGAGGCTGAAGCTGAAGCAGGCTGAGGCAGAGGCAGGCTGAGGCTGAGGCTGAGGCTGAGGCTGAGGCAGGCTGCTGAGGCAGGCTGAGGCTGAGGCTGAGGCTGAGGCTGAGGCTGAGCAGCTGAGGCTGAGGCAGGCTGAGGCTGAGGCTGGCTGAAGGCAGACTGAGGCTGAGGCTGAAGCAGGCTGAGGCTGAGGCTGAGGCTGAGGCCTGAGGCTGAGGCTGAGGCTGAGGCTGAGGCTGAGGCTGAGGCTGATGAGGCTGGCTGAGGCTGAGGCTGAGGCAGCTGGCTGAGGCTGAGGCTGAGGCTGAAAGGCAGGCTGAGGCTGAGGCTGAGGCAGGCTGAGGCTGAGCAGGCTGAAGGCTGAGGCTGAGGCTGAAGCAGGCTGAGGCTGAGGCTGAGGCAGAGGCAGGCTGAGGCTGAGGCTGAGGCAGGCTGAGGCTGAGGCAGGCTGAGGCTGAGGCTGAGGCTCATGCAGGCTGAGGCTTAGGCAGGCGGAGGCTGAGGCCGAGGCTGAAGGCAGACTGAGGCTGAGGCTGAAGCAGGCTGAGCATTTTTGTCAGTACCCCCGTCGGGGCCACGATCCTCGTGAGGGGTGTCGAATTTTAGCCCTCCCAGGGATAGAAAAAGGACCCTCTGACCACCCGCGAAACCCCCTCTCCAGGTCCAGGGGGAGGGGGTAGGGGGAGGGGTAAACCCCTCCCCGAAAGGGAAGAAAGGGGGTTGAGAACAGAGAGAGCTCGCTAAACCACTCACGCCCAAAGGGCTGGTGGGATTTTTGGAAGCGGGGGGGCCTTCCCCCCCGTCGGGCTCCGCGCGCCAGCGCCGCCTTGGCCATGGCGTCGGTCGCGGCCTTGACCAGGGCGGCGGCGTGCGCGCCCGACGCGCGGCGGCCGCCCATGCTGCTTCCTCTCTGGCGCCCCGTCCAGGACTGCGTGCTGGTGGATGGCGCTCCGTCGTGGGCAATGGGCGTCCGCCTGGATCAGCTCCTTCACGCAAGTGGCCAACCAAGGTCCGCTTGCGGTAGCTGGGGGCGGCCGCTGCATCCCCCTCGCTCGCCTCGGCCGCTGGCGCAGCGTCCGGTAGGGCCCCCGAGGCGTGGGGGCCCATGTCCGGCGGCGCGAAGAGAACGTCCGCCCGCGCCGGCACTCGCCGCCAGTAGCGGAGCTCGAAAGCGGCCGGGTAATGGCCGTCGGGCCGCTGCTGAGCGACCGCGCCCTTCCGAAATGAAGCGAACTTCTACTCGCAGGGCTTTCCCACGGCCTCGCAACAATGCTTCCAAAACATAGGCCTCGCAAAACACCCCCAACGCTCATCAACGCCCCGCAAGACGGTCTGAACCATCCTATGTCCTAGGACCCCCAAGGCCTGCCAACACATCCCGACACTTCAAACATTCCGCAGGCCCCCAAGAACTTTCCCACGGCCGCGGAATCCGCGTCTGCACCTCCACGGCGGTTCCAGGCGCCCAAGAAGGTCTCACCGAACCCCCCAGACAACCAGCACATGGTAAAACGAACGGTAAAACACTCAAGTATAATTGTCGGTTTCATTTATTCGCTTGGAAACTGGTCGGCCCAATACAACCCCAAGACGGTCTCGGATAACCCAGACAAGCGCCAATAGAGTTATCCTAAATGCCCACTATGGCCCCGCTGGTGCTCAAGACGGCCACCGTGGGGGAGGAGTGGGGGTGCGACACGCCCGCGCACATGGTTTGTCAATCCACGTTCTTGCTGATTCAATATACATTGTTGTATCCTTTGAACGGGCAGTTTCATCTCTTCCTTTCCTTCTTCTGTCCGTTGTTCAGTGCGAAGCGTCATCCTGTCGACTGGAGGCCGTTTGCTATACTGTCTGGCGGTGGCTGTGGTGGGAGCTCGATGCGTGACCGAAGCTGTGTGTATGTATGTGTGTATGTATATATGTATGTATATATGCATGTATATATATATACCTGTGTTCATACACATTACTTTCTCTCTGGTTAGTCTTCATGCCGAGAATCATGCCTTGAGCACCCGGAAACCTGTCATTTGCTTCACATCGCAACGATCACATACCGGCGCTGAATTCTTTGCCTTCGAACCTGGCCTCGACATGGACGGCCAACGATGGCATTGAAAGGCCCCCCAGAGAACCTACGGCCCCCCCCGCCAAATGCCCAAGACGGCCTAATAAAGAAGTCGCCAAGAGGGCCCCGCAACTACTTCCCGATGCCCTTGGAGGCGCCAGGATACGCCAAATTGGGCTTTTCGGTCGCAAAAAGGGGAAGAGGCGGTGACTCGCTGGAGGCGTTCCCGGTGAAAGCAAGTCCAGCTCAGTGAAATGTCCAACCTTGCACATCTCTGTGTAACTCAGGGAGCGTGCCTCTTCTCATGGGGCACGAGGTGGGTGAGGGCAATGCCGATATGGGGTGTGGGAGGCCGCATGCGCCAGCCCCGACTTGGGAATGGGCTCCTTGTGGTCAGCATGGGTCTGGGAGGCCGCATCAGTGGGCATGTGGGCATTACGGGCAGCAGCAGCGCAACAACATCACAAACACTTGCAACAACACAAACATCCCAACTAATCACACCAACGTGTCAATCACACAACAAACGAGGACACCGCATTAACCGCGAAAGATGACAAAAAACGCAAGAGAGAAACGGAAACGGTAGAACACGACGCGAACCACCATATAGCAAACCAAGACAACGCAACGCACACGCCAATATGATATACAATGCAACTTTGCTTTCTTGCTCGCCTTCCTTTCTTCTTCCTTGCATTGCATTGTTTCCCCGCGTTACCCTCTACCTGTGTCGGAACGGAATTATGTAAACTGGCGTGCGAAAACTGGTGGGCACTCACGGAATAACAACACTCCGCCGGCAGACTGTCAGAGAGGATATAAAGAGCCGACATCGGCAGAAATTGAAATGTGACGACGTAGAACAACGAATGATGCAATCACTTGTGCGAACGATCATGTGGAATTGTCCCATCGAGCTCCAGCAATGTCTATGGTATCACCTGTGAACCTGTGGAGAACATGTCTAACTGCACGTCTAAATGTGCGGAATCGTACGTACCGAAATTACATAAGTACTACATTATTGATCTTGTAACGTCCCCAACCATCTCAACCACAATGAGAACGAGCGCCCCCAGACACAGACAATTGCGCCATGTATGGATTCACACCTGCTCACACTGCGCTGGCGCCTTGTTTACCCATGCCAGTGGATGTCTCCTGTCGCTCACCGGAAGCCCAGTGCGTGCTTCTTCACATGCGCGCACTAGGCACTAGGTCGGCCTGGCGGTTCCAAAGTGGGTCCGTGTCGTCTTGCCCGCTTGCCACGTGTATCTGCACATTCACATCAAACGTACAAGCCTCCGACCTATTTTCGCATGCAAGAATCATAACACTCATTACGACTCGAATCGCTGAATCAACACGCGCTGTGGAATCGAGCAGCTAAGTCTGTCACATCCATGGGCGTCCTTCCCATCCTCGACAATAATGCGTGATTATTATGCGCGAGGTGCCGCACGGCGAATTTGACTGCTCTCTTTTACGTGGCCATGCGCCAATTAAACCATGGCAGGGCAACATGGACACATGCCGCAAATCAAATCTATCATATCCGGATATCGTTTCGGGGCCGTTGCGGAACGTTGGCAAAACACATGTTTGTCGTGGTGTCGGCCGAACTCTTTTCCCCCAGCGGGAACGGAATCATGTACATGTAACGGATGCGAGACTTCGTGTGGGGTACGTCTGGACATGCCGACGACCATGCCCCACGACCCGAGAAACGGCGATGCTTAGTTATCTGCTTCACGATATATACATGAGCATGCATAAGCTGCGCTTTTTTTACCCGCGCGTGAAAATTATCCTGGCGAAGGACCCAACCATATGCAATTGTGAAAACTGCAATTGTGAATATCTTCTCGGTGGAGCCCCCTACGGGGCCACGAAACGTACGAGGGGTGTGCCGAAATGGGTGTGCGGGACGCATGCGGGCACACCCACTGGGGCCTTCGGTGGAGCTCTCTATGGGGCCACGAAACGTGTGAGGGGTGTGCCGGAATGGGTGTGCGGGACGCATGCGGGCACACCCACTGGGACCTTCGGCGGAGCTCCCTATGGGGCCACGGAATGCGTGAGGGGCTTGCCGAAATGGGTGTGGCTGACGCATGCGGGCGCGGGCACTGGGGCCTTCGGCGGAGCTCCCTATGGGGCCACGAAACGTGTGAGGGGTGTGCCGAATGGGTGGGTGCGCATGCGCGGGCGCGGGCACTGGGGCCTTCGGTGGAGCTCCCTATGGAGCCACGAAACGTGTGAGGGTGTGCCGACTTGGGTGTGGGTGACGCATGCGGGGGCACTGGGGCCTTCGGTGGAGCTCCCTATGGAGCCACGAAACGTGTGAGGGGTCCCTATGTGCCGAAATGGGTGTGGGTGGCGCATGTGGGCGCAGCTGCCATGTGAGGGGTGTGCCGAAATGGGTGTGGCTGACGCATGCGGGCGCGGGCACTGGGGCCTTCGGTGGAGCTCCCTATGGAGCCACGAAACGTGTGAGGGGTGTGCCGAAATGGGTGTGGGTGACGCATGCGGGCGCGGGCACTGGGGCCTTCGGTGGAGCTCCCTATGGAGCCACGAAACGTGTGAGGGGTGTGCCGAAATGGGTGTGGGTGACGCATGCGGGCGCGGGCACTGGGGCCTTCGGTGGAGCTCCCTATGGAGCCACGAAACGTGTGAGGGGTGTGCCGAAATGGGTGTGGGTGACGCATGCGGGCGCGGGCACTGGGGCCTTCGGTGGAGCTCCCTATGGAGCCACGAAACGTGTGAGGGGTGTGCCGAAATGGGTGTGGGTGACGCATGCGGGCGCGGGCACTGGGGCCTTCGGTGGAGCTCCCTATGGAGCCACGAAACGTGTGAGGGGTGTGCCGAAATGGGTGTGGGTGACGCATGCGGGCGCGGGCACTGGGGCCTTCGGTGGAGCTCCCTATGGAGCCACGAAACGTGTGAGGGGTGTGCCGAAATGGGTGTGGGTGACGCATGCGGCGCGGGCACTGGGGCCTTCGGTGGAGCTCCCTATGGAGCCACGAAACGTGTGAGGGGTGTGCCGAAATGGGTGTGGGTGACGCATGCGGGCGCGGGCACTGGGGCCTTCGGTGGAGCTCCCTATGGAGCCACGAAACGTGTGAGGGGTGTGCCGACTTGGGTGTGGGTGACGCATGCGGGCGCGGGCACTGGGGCCTTCGGTGGAGCTCCCTATGGGGCTACGAAACGCTGTACTGGGTGGGTGAAACGCAGGGAAGAGGGGGAGGAGGGAGGGGGCAGCGGGAGGAGGAGGAGGAGGAGTGAACGCGGGGCGCTGTCTCTTCAAAACGAGGACCCAACACCACAGGATGGTTGGGAAAAAACATGCACCACGGAAGAGTCTGTGCATGCTTGCGTTGCGCGATTTCTTCGCCTCTCATCTGGGAGCGCCTCCCAGCGACAACCGACCCGAATCCTCACTGCGGGGCAGATGCAACGCTCGCGATGGATCGACCGGCAGCTCCACGGCGGCGGCGGCGACGACGGCTGTGGCGCCGACGGCGGCGCGAGGCCGACGACGACGACGAAGCCCACGAAGACGACGATGACGAGCCCAACGAGGCCGACGAGGACGGCGAGGCCGACGAGGCCAGAGAGGCCGAGACCGGCGAGCCCGACGGGGACATTGACGACGTTGGTTTCGCCCACCACGTGCTGCGCGTTGCGGCGGGGCGAGGCACCGCTGCGGAGGGGCGACCGGCCTGGGCTCCTCGGACAGCTGGGACGTCTCGGAGTCGGCGCCGCCGCCTGTCGGCTGCGGGCGGGCGCCCGATCCTCGCCGCAGCCGCCACAACTTGATCGGGCTTGTGCTCAGAGTTGGCCTGCTTGCCATGCGGGCCACTACGGGCCTAGCCTCGGGAACCTGGAGGGGAGAGTAGGGCTGATACAGAACTCGGGGAACCGCCGCCGCCATCGCAAGGGGGGGGGGAGAGAGGCAGATCTACAGCATGGAGGAGGGAGGAGGGGCGGAGGAGGAGTGAGGACGGACGAGGATGGGAGGAAGGAGGATGAGGACGAAGGGGTGCAAAGAATGGGGAAAAGAGAGACGGACTTAAAGGAGGCGGGGGTGTAGGAAGAAGGATGATGGACAAACCAAGTGCACGTGTGCCATATCTGACATCTTACCACTCCCACCAAATCCCTTCCCATTGCGTTGTAACTTTTTCAATCCGCCGACTTGAGCGTCGAGTCCTGGAGGACCCTGATCCCCATATGCAAATTCGTTTACTGCGCAGTCGGTGAGGAGTGCTTTGTACAACATAGAAATAGTACCAAGGATACAGCGGGAACATAACAACAGTGCCAGAACATATATTCAGACATCGACGCCTGTGCCAATGTGCCAGTAAGTCAATCATTGGCGAGGCCACTTCGAAACACGCAACGGCTTTAAAACGATCGCCTTGCGAGTATCAACGCCATTGCAGCTGCGCTGGTGGCGCTTTCCAGAACCACCGTGGATGCGCCCATCGTTTTGAATGATACTTATGTTGTGGTTTCAGCTGGTGCTGCCAACTTACGCGTCCCTACGGTGCGATCTGGGGATCATCAGAACGGCTCCTGCTTGCAATGCACGTGCAAACACACATACGCATATGAACCCGCAACAACAAGTTTACACGCACGCACGCTTACATTGAGCAGAGGCAAAGCGCATCGCAAGCCTGCTCGCCGCTGGGCATCCAGCAACAAGTATCATAACTCAGCCTGGCGAAAGGCCCAACCCTATGAAGCTGCGGGTAGCGCAAGGCGCGGCCCTCTCAATTACTGTGCGCCGCGGGAAGAGTGTGCGAACTGGGGGGTGATAGTGCATGCGATCGCGCCAACTGGGCTCTGTAAAGGACTGGCGAACATGTAGCTCCCTAAGCGGCGCAAAACATATGAGGGGTGGGCCAGCTTGGGGTTGGTGGCGCTTGCACTCGCGCCCGCTGAGGCCGTAGGTGGAACTCACTGAGGGGCACGAAAACGTGTGAGGGATGCGCCGACATGGCGATGGTAAAGCACGCCACCGCGCCCACGGAAGCCGTAGGTGGAGCTCTCTTCGCAAGCTGTTATGATACTAGCAGGGTATGGTTCCCCTCGCCGTCTGGTCTCTAGCTCATCGCAATGCTTTCAAGCATGCTGTGGCGCTAGCATGCTATTGTGGTGCTTACAAGCGCATTGCTGGTGCTCGCAAGCATTCTGCGGTGCTCGCTGGCTATGGTGGGACTTGCTGGGTCCAACATACTGCTGGACTTGCATGCATGTCGTGTTTACCAGCTGCTGTGGTACTGCCAGGGTCTGGCCTCCCTCGCCGTCTGGTGGTCGCAAGCATATCGTGGTGCTTTCAGGCGCGCTGTGCTGCTCGTAGACCTCTTGTGGTGCTTCCAGGCACATCACCGATGTTCACGAGCATACTCCGGCGCTCGCAAGCTATTCTGGTACTGGCAGGGTCCTGCATGCTGCTATGCATACTCGTGCCGCTTGCATGCAATTGCCAGGCTCTAATTTCCCTCGCCGTCTGGTGGTCGCAAACACGCTGCCGCGCTCTCAGGCATTGGTGTTCGCAAGTTGTTGTGGTGCTCAAAGATGCATTCCTGAGATATTTTGCGGTGTGATACTTCGTGTACAGCAGTATGTCAGACCCTGCCAGTATCCAGGTTGCCTGCAAGTGCCACATTATGACTGCGAGCACCAGCGACAACAATGGGCTGGTGAGTACCACGATAGCGTGCTGGGGGCTGAAATATGAACGGAAAGACTCACGAATAGATGTGGGCACGAATGTCTGAAGATGCAAATCACATGTGAAGCCTTCCTACCCCAAACAGCCCTGCTGGCTGAAAGGCAGGTTGTTTAGGCATTCGAGCTTCTCCACTCTCCTTGGGACGACAGCTCGCTTAGAAATTCGTGGCTGGATGGGCCTGCGAAGATGCGCGAAACGTAATGTCGCCAGCCCAACTGGCCACAGGCGTACTATAACCGCTGGTAAGAAGTAGTGTCATATTGTAGATTTAAAGTTTGCGCGCGCGCGTGGCAGCACATCGGGTCCCAAGAGGAAAAACGCCCTGGGTAACTGACGGGCCAATCGGATCAGAGATGGTTTTGCTCCTTGCGCGGTCCTCAGGACCCTCACCACAGCCAGCAGATAACTCCAAGGGACCTCCAAGACAGACCAAGAGTGGCCCAGGAAAGCAGATCGATGAGTGGCATGCCTCAGGCTGCCCCATAAGAGATCCCCATAAGAGGCCTCAAGATAGCCTCGAGGTGGCCCAAGATCATTTAAGATAGCCCCCAAAGAGGCCTCGGGGAGGCCAAGGAGAGGCTCCAAGACAGCTTAACTAGTCGCCAGAGCGGCCCAAGAGCACGCATCAAGGGGTGACGAGCTCCAACATGACCCCTAAACGGTTACAAGTTGCCCCCAAAGAAAACCCCCAAATTCCCCAAGATAGCCCCGAGGTGGCCCCAGATGGGTCCAAGGCAGCCCCCCCAGATGCCTCTGGGAGGCCAGTCTCTTTAGTTTTCACCATCATATTGACTTTCCTCTCTTTTCGCTTTCTCTGGGCCCCCAGATGGCTCCAAGATCACTCAAGATGGCTCCAAGTGGAGCCCAGAAAGGCTCCAAGAGGGCTCTGAAAAACCCAAGAGCGCCCTAGGACAGGCTCCAAGACGGCCAACGAGGTCACCAGAGCACCTCTGAGCGCTGGCCTCACCGGGGGGCAAGTCTTAAGATGACCCCACCACTGTCCCAAGATGCCCGCGGACAGTCCGTGACTTCAAGATCGCCCAATATGGCTCCAAGTTGAGCCTGGGAAGGCTCCGAAAGGACTCCGAATACCTCAGCAAGGTCCCCAGAGGACTCGGGGCGGGCGCCGCGCAGGTGGAGGCCCAGAGCATCCGCGCACAAGAAGGCTTCGCGAAGCTGGGCGCCAACGCGGTCCTGGAGCATCACTTCGACCCTGAGACGCTCGGGCAAATCTTGCGCTTCGACACCGCCGAACGCGCGCAGGCCTTCGTCAAGGAACTCAAAAAGGCCGCCACTATGATGGAGAACGGCGCGCTGCCGGGTCCGAGTGACGCCGGCGCGTCGCGTCGCGCTGCCCGCGCTCTGAAGGACGACGTCCTCGCCTCGTTCAAGGCCCTGCGCAATCTTGACGCAGATGAGCTGAAGGACCTGGTAGAAACCCAACGGAAAGAAGGTTCGCCAAGGGGGGCACGAAAGATGCGGACGCGCCCGTGGACGACGTCACCGCGCCCGACGACCTCCGGGCAGCGGGCGCTGCTGCGATGCCGGTTGAGGCGGCGCAGGCGCGGTGGGAGCCTTCGGAGGAGATGCAGCGGCCCAGCGACTTCGTCAAGCGCCTCGTCAAAAAGTTCGAGGACGGCGTGGTCAACCCGAGAACGGGGCGGCAGGAGCCCCGCCCTCTGAAACCCGACGAGGCCCTGTTCGCCACGGCCTTTGCGAACGCCTGCAACGTGGTGCGGGGCGAGGAACAGAAGATCGAGGGCGGCAGCGTGGCCGAACACGCGAAGCGGAATACGTTCCAGTTCCTGCTCCTCGGCCAGGGCGGCAGCGGGAATACCGCCATGGTGCAGGAGATCGTGCTGCCGGCCATGGGCGCACTGTTCCCTCTGGAACCGTGCAAGGCGAATTCGTCCACGCTGATAGTCTGCGCGAAGTGGTCCCAGGCCGCGAACATCTCCACGGACGCTCACAAGGCCGTCAGTTGCCACCGGGCGGGTGTCATAGGAGTGCAGTCCTTGAGGAACAAGGACATACCCGCGGGGGGCAAGCTGAAAGCGCTACAGGACACGTGGGAGGCAGTCAGGTGCTTGATCCTGGGGGAGGTGAGCATGATCTCGCCCAACATGTACAACATGCTAGCCTTCCGGTCCTACCTGGGACGCAAGGCCGAGTGGGGCGTGGAAGAGCGGGAATACGACCAGGTCGACGGAGCCTTCGGCCGGATGCCTATCGTGATCCACCGGGGAGACTTCTTGCAGGTGAAGCCGACAGGAGGCAAGGTGTCGCTCATCTCCAGCTTCGAGGAACTCGCGGCGGTGGGCATCAACCTCGCTCCAGAGTGCCCGGCCGTGATGAAGCTCTTCTGCAACACGCCGCTGTGCTTCGAGCTCCAGTGGTCCAACCGCTTCAAAGACCCGAAGCTTCGGGATCTCGTGGCGTTCTTGCGCGAGCCGGGGAAGCAGGTCCCTCCGGCCATCCGGGCCACGTGGAACGCCATGCAACTGAAACCGGATGGTCGCCGGCTCCGGGAGGAAAGGTTCCAGAACGGCCACATGATTGGGTCCTACTGGGACGCCGTGGCGCGGTGGTTGAACATGTGTGCCCAGCGGGACGCGGACGTCCTGAAGAAGCCCCTCTCCTCGTGCAGGCCGCCGACAGGTCTGCTCCGACGATGATCGTCAAGGATGCCGCCAAGACGATGAACTGCGCCAGCCCGAAGAACGCTGGTGGCATGCACGGACTCCTCCCGGTGCACGTGGGCATGCGGATCCGGCTCCTGGAGGCGCTCGACCTCACGAATGGCCTCGCCAAGGATGCAGAGGGGCAGATCGTGCACATCGTCGTGGACCCGCGGGAGAGGGGCGACGTCGACAAGTCCGAGAGAGACGGGGAGAAGAGGATCTACCTGAAGCGCTTGCCGCTAGGATTCAGGGTGCACATGGAGAAGTACGCGAGCGCGCCCTTCGTGGACGACCTGAAGCGCCACAACGACAGCCTCACGGGAGACCTCGCGGGCCCGCTGGTGTCCATCGAACCCCGTACGTCGGAGCCGTTCACCTTCCGCACCTACAAGGTCACCCAGACGGGCTTCCCGTTTTCGCACGGCAGGGTCATCACCGCGGTGGTGTGCCAGGGGCGCACCATGCGGGAAGGCGACGGGGCGGGGGAATAGCGCTCTGGGGCAGTTTACGGCCAGACCTGCTGGGCGGGAGCAGTCCGCAGCCAGACCTTCTCTCGGTCCCGTGGACTCTCGCCCTGCGCCGTCGGCTGTCTGGCGCGCTGCTCCCTCGGCCGACATCGCCCAGGCGTGGTCCTGGACTGCGGCCGCCACGAGGTGGGGAACGGCAAAAAGGAGGACGACGACTGGTGGCTGGAGCTCTACGTGTTGCTTTCGCGCGCCACACGCCACGAGGACCTCCTGCTCGTGCGGGTGCCGCGCATCGAGTTCTTCCTGGCAGGGCCGCCGGAGGGCTTGAGGAAGCAGCTGGAGCAGTTTGCTGCGCGTACAAAGCGGTGCAGAAGGGAGGCGACGGCCCTCGCCAGGGAGCTGGGATTCACCGCGTTGATCCGCGAGGCTTGACCTGAGGAACGGCCCGTCCGAGCCCCGCCTTCTCTCGACGGTCTGAGTGTTCGGCCTCGCGCCGCGGCCGACCCGTGCGCGTCGCTGGGACCCTCTCGGGGCGACCAGCGCGCGTCGCGGGAATTCCGCGATGCGCTCTGCCCAGAGCCTCGCTCGCCCCCATCGTCGCTCTGCCCAGCGGCCACAGCCTTGCTCGCTATCAACTAGCCTCCTCTCTCCCTGTTCCTCCCTCCTTCCTTCCCCCGACGGCGAAAAGCCAGGCCCGCCCTCCCCTCTCCATCTCCTGCCCGCTCTCCCCCCTTCCTCCCCCCTCCCCCGTTCCCCTGTCCTCCCCCATCCCGCTCCTTTTGGCGGGTGGCTTCCAAAACAGAACGCTCAGAGTTAGAAGTTCGAAGATCGAAGTTCGAACTCCGAACTTCGAGATTCGCACTTCGAAGTTCGAACTTGGAACTTTGTCGGTTCGAGGCCCTCCTGGGGAGTGCGTGTTTGCAACTTCTACCTTTGGAAGCACCCCTCTTCCCCTTCCGTGTCCCTTCCCCTTCCTGCTCCTTCCCCTCCTCCCTCTCGCCTTCCTGCTCGCCCCCGACGTGGACGCGCCGAGGCGCAGAAGCAATGCCAACAGCAAGCGCGCCTATGCCTGAGCCTCCTGCATGTGCGGTCGTGGGGACGATTACTGATGCGGATCGGTACAGCATCGTTGTTAAGACGTCAAAGAATAATCTAATCGGTTAGTTCGCTTCCCAATGTGTTTGGTGTCAGCCGTTGGTGCATTAAGCAAACATGGCTCCTTTGCGCGCGTGTTTGCCCCATTGCGCGCTGGGGTTGCGTGGGTGTCAGAGAACGTTAACAGAAGTGCACTTGTGCTTGCGCAGTGTAATCTTTCCGAGTGAAAAACACACGCGTGTTCCAGCGTTTACACGTTGGCACGCACGTTGTAAAGAATCTGTGCCGCGTGTTTCCGTGGCCCCTGGGGCCACGCCACAGAGTTGAGCGAATTGACAGGGCCCCCCCCGCGTGACAGGCGACCGTGCATGAGTAGGTCCATGAAACGGTACACACATAATACTGCGCAGGATAGCATTCCAAAACATGCGG
Organism: Prorocentrum cordatum; assembly: GCA_963575745.1. NCBI lineage: Eukaryota > Dinophyceae > Prorocentrales > Prorocentraceae > Prorocentrum > Prorocentrum cordatum. The sequence goes on from CAUYUJ010019603.1 coordinate 22,218, forward strand.
AACACCTTCCCGAACGGTAGAACATGGGTAGGCTTTAAGGTAGGTGCGTGTTACAAGTCTCTTGGCCCCGCCCAACCGTTCCAACCCCCCCTCCTCCAAGCGACCACAGAACGCGCTCTTTCGCATATGTGTGAGGGCATGTATGAGGCGCTCTTCTTCGCTACGCAATGCCATGGCCAGGTAGGAACAAAAACGCTTCTCCTCCTCCTCCTCCTCCTCCTCTTCCTCTTCCCCCTCTTCCTCCCTTGTATGTCTCCTTCCTCCTCCCTCTCGCTGGGGCATCCCCAACACCCTCTTCCTTCTACAACTTTTCCCACTCCATTCTCCTCCTCAGCCTCGGGGCTGCAAACAAAGGGGTCGAATCCTCGACGTTGCCTTGCTCCTCCTTCTCCTCCTCCTCCTTCTCCCTTCTCCTCCTCCCTCCTCCTCCTCCTCCTCCTCCTCCTCCTCCTCCTCCTCCGCCTCCTCCTCCTCCTCTCCTCCTCCTCCTCCTCCTCCCTCCTCCTCCTCCTCCTCCTCCTCCTCCTCCTCCTCCTCCTCCTCCTCCTCCTCCTCCTCCTCCTCCTCCTCCTCCTCCTCCTCCTCCTCCTCCTCCTCTCAGCCGCCGCCCGGGTTCGAGGTTCTGGGCGCGGATACCAATTATCCGCGAACCTCTCTCGGGGCAACTGCCATGCGCGTCGGCCCGCGCCCGTGAGGCGAGCGGGTCCGGCCGCGACACGAGATGTTTCCTGGGGCGGCCGCACGGCCGGCCCAGAAGCCCCTTGTGGCGGCGCTCTGCCGCCTGGGCTGGGCCGCGCGGTGCCTCCGGCTAATGCTAATCCGAGGCGCGGACGTCGCCCTCCTGGCGCGCAAGGTCGCGCAGGTGCTGGACGAGAAGATCGTTGTGAAGAAGTCCGTGGAGGACGTAGGCAACGCCGACCTGAAGGGAAAGACGATGCTGATCCGATGCGGCCTCAACGTGCCCCTGTATGCGGACCAGGAGATTACGGATGAGAAACACATCAGGGCCTCGATCCCGAAGGACATCAAGTGCGCCCTGGAGTGCAAGGCCAACGACGAGGTGAAGGGGGAGACCAAGTTTGACCCCGAGCAGGCAGAGTGCCTGGCCAGCCTGACGGGCCTGTTCGTAAACGACACGTACGGCACCACGCACCGGGCCCACGCTTCCACCGAGGACGTGACCGAGCTCCTGGAGATGAGCGTCACGGGCCTCCCGCTGAAGGAGAAGCTGGACAACCTGAAGGGCGCCGTGGTCACCCTGAATGCGGACCGGGAGATCATGGACGAGAAGCGCATCACGGCCTCGATCCTGACGACCAAGGGCGCCAAGGTGCTGGAGTACCCCCAACTGGGCCAACCCGAGGACGGGCCCGAGGACAAGCTCTCGCTGAAACCAGCGGCGAAGAAGCTGGGAGAGCTTCTGAGGAAGGACGCCAAGTGCGCCCTGGACTGCAAGGCCCACGGTAAGGTGAAGGGGGAGACCAAGATCGACCTCGAGCTGGCAGCCAGACTGGCCAGCATGACAGACCCGTTCGCGAACGGCACGTTCGGCACCGCGCACCGAGCCAGCCTGAACTACCTGAAGGGACTACCTCAGGAGGAGCTGGACTACCTGAAGGGCGCCGTGGACAGCCCGGTGAAGCCGAGCAGGCTGGATGAGGACTATGTCTCCCAGGATGACGCGCTACTGGACACCGTAGCGTCGCCCCTCAATTGTGTCGACTCGGTGTTTGGGAGAGGCGCGCGCGCCGGCCGGCCACCTCACACGACTTCGTACTGTGCCGCGCCTATACCAGACTGGCACACGGCGTCTGGGCCCGTATGAGGCCAGACAGTTCATGACACTCTCACTTTTCTGTGCCGTGCTGCACCCTCTGCGATGAGGCTATTAGGCCTCAGAGGGCGGCGTCTGGGCCCGAAGGTGGCCAGACCGCACCTTTTGATTTGTTTCTGCCCTGTGCGAGGAGGCTGCACAGCCTCGGAGGGCCCTCTCCCAGTGGGCCCCTTCATAAGTTGAGAAGTCCCCCCTAGGCGAGAGACTTCTGTGGGCCTCTTCAAGAAGGGAGGAGGCCCGCGACCGCCGTGCAGGCAAAGCACGTCGGAAGGACCCTCGGCATGCGTAACTGCGCTCAAGCCCGTGCCCACCACACCTCCTCCCTCCTCCCTCCTTCCCCCCTCCTCCTCCTCCTCCTCCTTCTCCTCCTCCTCCTCTTCCTCCTCCTCCTCCTCCGCTCGCGAGAGCGCGCGGGGTGGGTGGGTGGCGCGGATACGGGCTGCCGCCGAGAGGATTCTGGACGCTTCCTTAAGACATCAAACGTCTGCGACAGCTTCGGGGAAGCTCCCGCACGGGGGAGCGGAGGAGAGATTTCGGGCTTCCACCGGGTGGAGGAGAGACAGGGACGATGGAAGGGAATCCTAACAACGAGCATCTCGGCGACGAAAGGCCACGCTGGATATCTGGCCCTCCTCCTCCTCCTTCTCCCTCCTTCTCCCTCCTCCTCCTCCTCCCTCCTCCTCCTCCTCCGCCTCCTCCGCCTCCTTCTCCTCCTCCTCCTCTTCCTCCTCCTCCCCCTCCCCCTCCTCCTCCTCCTCCTCCTCGTCCTCCTCCTCCTCCTCCTCCTCCCTCGAGGTTTCCCCCCGCGCCTCGCGCTCTCGCGTCGAAGCCCTGGAGAGAGGGACAGCTCTCCGATCCAGACCGCGGAGCGCCATCATCCTATGTGCCCCTGCGGGTGACGTGGGCACCCTCGGCGGGGCGGCGCGGGCGCCCGCGGCGGCGACGCCGACGCCAGCGAGCGTTAGCGCATGCGTCAGCGAACGACGGGGACCTCGAGGCGGGCGCGTGCTGCCGAGCGGCGCGGCGCGTGCGGGCGCGGCGAGCGCTCGCGCTGGGGCGCAGGCAGCTGGCTGCGGGGAGCGGACCTCGGGCTCCTGCGAGCCGCCAGCTCGGCGCGGCAAGCGCGGCAAGCGGCGGCGCTCGCACTGGTGCACGGCGCCCGCACCTGGCGCGCAGCAGCCTGCGTGGGGCGCGCCGCGGGCTGCCAACTCAGAGGTACTCCAGGCCCAGCAGCCTTCGCACCTGCTCGAGCAGAGGGAAGGTGAGGATCGCGTGCGGGCCGAGCCGGCAGTAGGCGGGCCACCACCCGCGGAATAGCATCAGAAGTCCTCCTGGGCTTCTGCTGAATGACTGAACCACGTCAATGAAGCCGCGAGGGTACCGACCCCCGTCGTCCGCCATGACGCAGCTCTTGATGCAATCGAAGGGGGCCGCCACTGTGGTCGCGACGACGCCCGTGATGAGGGACGTGGCCACGTGCAACGAAAACGGCTCTCGCCAGCGGTCCGAGGCGTCTGCGGAGCTGGCCCCGGTATGGCGAGGCCAGTGCCGCGCGAGCACGACTTTGGTCTGGTCGTACGTGGTCACCTCTCCAATGGCGATGGCGGCGCCACGGGGGGCCGAGGCGCTGACGCCCCGTAGCAGCAACCCGCGCACGGCGCCCTCGGGGCCTGCGCAGATCTCCCGCACCGCAGCCATGAAGCCTGGGTAGCGGCCAGGCTCCGCGAACAGGCGAACCTTCACCACGTCTGGGCCATTGGCGAAGACCGACCCGCCGAGCCCCGTCAAGGCTGCTGCTAGCGCGCGGTGCTGCAATCCTGGCTCCCTGTTGCTCGGGGTGACGAGGTCACGGGCCATCGGGTAGAGACCTTTGGTGCACCCACTGTAGAGCAGCTCGCGCGCCACGGACGCAGATAACCCAGGCCTCCAGAGGCCCCGCCATGCACCTGCCTGCCGCCACGCCGCCTGCGCCTCGGCCACCGCTCCCCTGCCGATGCCCACCTGCCTGCGGGTCTTCACGACGTCCACTGGGTTGAGCAGCGCCGAGACCGCAGCAGTGGACGTGCCGCCAGCGATGACGTCGCGCGCCACCTCTGGCACCGCTGCCAAGCCAGGCATGGTGGTCCGCGGTGCCAGCGCAGGCGTCGGCTTCAGGGCGGCCACGGACGACGGGCAGCTGGCGTCTGCCTTGAGCTGGAGTGGCTACGGAGGCCCAGACCTCCGATGACTCGAATTTTCTCGAGTCGCCTGGCCAGCTTTTCATCCTCAGCCGATTTTGGATGGCCGTACCGACTGCCCAGAAGCGGCCTTCGGGCGCCGAACAGGGCGAAGATCCCCTGGCGGGATTTGTTGGAACCGTCAAAAATCTGGGGAGAGAAAGAAACTATGATGATGACCCCAGGATCGGAGGAGGGCCCAAATCCCGTCCACACTAGTCCCTGGTCCCTCTCCTGGAGACCATCTCCCAGGGACCATCCTGACCCGTTTTTCGAAGCGGTTCCTGCCGTGGCGACGAAAAGGCCCAAGAGGGTTTCAAGTCGGCCCAGAGAGGCCCCCAAGACGGCTTCCGACGGCGTCAGACGGTCCAGGAATGCCCTGCGACGGCCAAAGAAGCCTCGAGAAGCCCTAACAGGCCCCCCAAAGGCCCAAGGAGGTCCCCAAGATGCCCCCAAGAGGCTCCCAGGGAGCTCCCAGGAGTGCCCCCAGATGCTCCCAAGATGCCCCCTCCCCGCCATCCTCCCCTACAAATTTTCCGCAGGGTTTCCGCAACGGTTGGGGGAAAGCATGGTCCGATAGCTTGGCAGAGCTCTTGCCACAAAGCTCGGTCACATGGGCGATTTCAAAAGGCAGGGGGCGGCGGTGATTCGCCGTAGGCAACTTCGATAATGCCAACGTCTCGATATGCGCTGATGATTCCCATCCACCCCCGCATGATGTTCCCAGATGTGCCAAGGCAGTGCCAAGACGCACCGACGCGACCCTCATACATCCCATTATGATAGGGAGGCGGCCGGCGGCAGGAGGCGAAGCCCTTACGGATAAAGTATGGTACTGTAGAGTAAAGCAGGATCGAGTTTCTATTTGGAATCGACGTTGTCTGCTATGTGTGTTTCCACTCAGTGCCATGACTATTCCCGCTCTTCTGCAACCAATCGTCTCATCGCCATCGCTCCCACGACCAATTGCCCTGCGAGCCGCACGCTGGTAGACCGAAACGAACAATTCAAGCTCATGGGATTGAGCGTAAGTGCTCGGCCACATTCGGAACCTGACCGGACAAGAACGGGAAGCGTCGCTTTAGTCCACCAAGCATGTGGAATCTGCTCTGTTGTTGTTACGCCGCGCAGGTATGCCGTGGCGCGCGTGTCGGCGTGCGTGCGGGTTGTGTTTTGCTGTGCTCCTGTGTGTTCTGCCGTGCTCCTGTTCTGCCGTGCTTCTGTGTTCTGCCGTGCCTCTGTGTGCTCTGTGTGTTCTGCCGTGCTCCTGTATTCTGCCATGCGGATCGTCGCGGTGGTTGTTTCCGCGGAGCTTCTGGGCGCGCACGGCAGAAAAAGATCAGGAGCACGGCAGAATAGGCCCCAAGAGCGAAGGAGCACGGCAGAAAAAGACTAGGAGCACGGCAGAATAGGCCCGAAGAGCGAAGAAACACGGCAGGACAAAAAATCAGGAGCACGGCAGAATAGGCCCCAAGAGCTGCTGAGCACGGCAGAAAAAGACCAGGAGCACGGCAGAATCGACCCCAATAGCTAAGGAGCACAGCATAATAGGCCCCAAGAGCGAAACAGACGCCAGAAAAAAAAGACCATGCGCACGGCAGAATAGACCCCAAGAGCTAGGGAGCACGGCAGAAAAAGACCGACGCACGGCAGCATAGGCCCGAAGAGCCAAGGAGTACGACAGAAAACGACCAGGAGCACGGAAGGAGCACGGCAGAATAGGCCTCAAGAGCGAAGGAGCACGACATAATAGGACCAGGAGCAAGGCAGAATAGGCCCGAAGAGCGAAGGAGCACGGCAGAACACAAAAAACCAAGAGCACGGCAGAACAGGCCCCATGAGCGAAGGAAGACGGTAGAAAAAAACAGGAGCACGGCAGAATAGGCCCCAAGAGCGAAGGAGCACGGCAGAAAAAAAACAGTAGCACGGCAGAATAGACCCCAAGAGCTAAGGAGCACGGCAGAAGAGGCCCCACGAGCGAAGGAACAAGGCAGAACAAGACCAGGAACACGGCATAATAAACCCTAAGAGCTAAGGAGCACGGCAGAGTAGGCCACAAGAGCGAAGGAGAACGGCAGAACAAGACCAATAACACGGCATAAGAAACCCGAATAGCGAAGGAGTACGGCATAATAAGACCAAACACACGGCATAATCTACCCCAAGCACGAAGGAACACGGCAGATAGACCCCAAAAACGAAGGAGCACGGCAGAAATACTCATTCTCTGCCGTGTTCTTTTTTTCGTCCGCCATGCTCCGCCCGATTTTCTAAGGATCTCTGCAGCGAGAGCGCTGTTTTTAACATGGGAGGTAGTAAAACCACCTCTCCAACATATCATTTTTGGTGAGGATGTCTCAGGCGATACACAAGTTTTTGATCAGATGTGAAATTCGCGACTTCCCATTTTTGGGGGATGTCTCAGGCGAACTGCTTATTTTTGATAACATCGATGTTACGAACATATCAATTTTGGGAGGATGCCTCAGGCGAAATCACATTTTGGGGTCGTCTCGAGGGCGATCCTGGGGGTCATATTGGGGCTCGTTTTGGGCCCTTTTGGGCCGTCTTGGAGCCCTCCAAAATCATTCCAGTGCGATGTTAGGCACATTGATTTTTTGAGGATGTCCATAGCGAAATCGTTATTCTTAGGAGGCTGGCTTAGACCATCAGGAAGCCTTTTTAGGAGCGATTCCAAGACGATGTTAGAACAGCAGTTTTCAAAACGATGTTGTTGCATTTGTTCATTTTTTGAGGACGTCCATAGCGAAATCGTCATTGTCGGCAGTCTCCAAGGCGCTGTTGGAGCCATCTTGGGCTCCTTTTGGGGCTCCCATTTCTTCATCTTGAAGCACTTCGAGAACGATCTCGAGGCGATGTTGCGAACATCTCATTTTTTGAGGATGTCCCCAGCGAGATGATCATTTTCTGCCGTGCTCCTTTTTCGGTCTGCCGCGCCCCTCCCAATTTTCTGAGGATCTCCCGAGCGAAAGCGCAATTTTCTACATGAGAAGTAGTAAAACAGCTTTTCCAGCATATCAGTTTTGCGAGGATGTCTCGGCCGAAAAGCTCATTTTCCATGCGCAGCGAAATCCTTGACATTTTCCAACATCCAGACTTTCCGAGGATGTCTCAAGCGAAAACGTCATTTTTAACAGAACACGTCTTAAACGATAGCCTCCAACATCTCCATTTTCGGAAGATGTCTCGAGCGAAACCGCTGTTTTGGGGAACCTGACCGGACAAGAACGGGAAGCGTCGCTTTAGTCCACCAAGCATGTGGAATCTGCTCTGTTGTTGTTACGCCGCGCAGGTATGCCGTGGCGCGCGTGTCGGCGTGCGTGCGGGGTGTGTTTTGCTGTGCTCCTGTGTGTTCTGCCGTGCTCCTGTTCTGCCGTGCTTCTGTGTTCTGCCGTGCCTCTGTGTGCTCTGTGTGTTCTGCCGTGTTCCTGTATTCTGCCGTGCGGATCGTCGCGGTGGTCGTTTTGGCGGAGCTTCTGGGCGCGCACGGCAGAAAAAATATCAGGAGCACGGCAGAATAGGCCCAAAGAGCGAAGGAGCACGGCAGAAAAAAGCCAGGAGCACGGCAGAATAGACCCCAAGGGCAAAGGAGTACGGCAGAATAGACCGCCAAAGCGACGGAGCACGGCATGAAAAAGACCAGGAGCACGGCAGAATAGGCCTCAAGAGCGAAGGAGCACGGCAGAAAAAGACCGGACACGGCAGAATAGACCCCAGCAGCTAAGGAGCAGGGCTGAATATGCCCCAAGTGCGAAGGAGCACGGTAGAAAAAGACCAGGAGCACGGCAGAACGGACCCCAAAAGCTAAGGAGCACGGCCGAAAATGACCAGGAGCACGGCAAAATAGGCCCCAAGAACGAAGGAGCACGGCAGAAAAAGACCAGGAGCACGGCAGAATAGACCCCAAGAGCTAAGGAGCACGGCAGAGTAGGCCCCAAGAGCGAAGGAACACGGCAAAAAAAAAACAGGAGCACGGCGGAATAGAACCCAAGAGACAAGGAGCACGGCAGAATAGGCCCAACGAGCAAATGAGCACGGCAGAAAAAGACCAGGAGCACGGCAGACCAGACCCCAAGAGCGAAGGAGCACGGCAGAAAAAAAACAGGAGCACGGCAGAATAGGCCCGAAGAGCGAAGGAGCACGGCAGAAAAAGAAACCAAGAGCACGGCAGAATAGGCCCCAAGAGCTGCCGAGCACGGCAGAAAAAGACCAGGAGCACGGCCTAATAGACCCCAAGAGCGATGGAGCACGACAGAATAGGCACCAAGAGCGAAAAATACGCCAGAACAAGACCATGAGCACGGCAGAATAGACCGCAAGAGCTAAGGTGCACGGCAGAACAAAAACCGAAGCACGGCAGAATATGCCCGAAGAGCCAAGGAGTACGGCAGAAAAAAAAACGACCAGGAGCACGGCAGAACAGACCCCAAGAGCGAAAGAGCACGACAGAAATAGACCAGGAGCACGGCAGAATCGACCCCACGAGCTAAGGAGCACGGCAGAAAAAGACCAGAAGCACGGCATAATAGGCCCGAAACGCGAAGGAGCACGGCAGAAACCAAACACCATGAGCACGGCAGAATAGGCTCCAAGAGCGAAGGAGCACGGCAATACAAAAAATCAGGGGCACGGCATAATAGACCCCAAGAGCTAAGGAGCACGGCAGAAGAGGCCCCACGAGCGAAGGAGCAAGGCAGAGAACGACCAGGAACACGGCAGAATAAACCCTAAGAGCTAAGGAACACAACATACTAGGCCCCAAGAGCGAAGGACAACGGCAAAAAAAACCAGGAACACGGCAGAGTAGACCCCAAGAGCTAAGGAGGGCGGCAAGTCAGGAACACGGCAAAATAGGCCCGAAGAGCGAAGGAGTACGGCAGAAGAAGACCAGGAGCACGGCAGACTACACCCCAAGCGCTAAGGAGCACGGCACATACACACCCAAAACGAAAGAACACGGCAAACATACTAATTTTCTGCCTTGCTTTCTTTTCGTCCGCCGTGCTCCGCCCGATTTTCTCAGGATGTTTGCAGCGAGGGAGCCATTTTAACATGAGAGGTAGTACAACCGCCTCTCCAACATATCATTTTTGTGAGGATGCCTCAGGCGATACACCACTTTTGAACATCTGTCAAATTCGCGACTTCCCATTTTTTGGGGGATGTCTCAGGCGAACTGCTTATGTTTGATAGAATATGTTTGATACAAACGATGCTACGGACATATCAATGTTGTGAGGATGTCTCAGGCGAACTCACATTTTGGGGTCGTCTCGAGGTCGGGGCTCGTTTGGGGCCCTTTGGGGCCCTCTTGATGCCCTCCAAAATCATTACAGTGCGATGTCAGACACATTGAACTTTTGAGGATGTTCCTAGCGAAATCGTCATTTTTAGAAGGCTGACTTAGAACATCTAGAAGCCTTTTCAGGAGCGATTCCAAGACGATGTTAGAACAGCAATTTTCAAAACGATGTTGCTGCTGTTGTTCATTTTTTAAGGATGTCCCTATTGAAATCGTCATTTTCGGTAGCCTTCAGGCCGCTGTTGGAGCCATCTTGGGCTCCTTTTGGGGCTCTCATTTCTTCATCTTGAAGCACTTCGAGAACGATGTCGAGGCGATGTTGCGAACATCTCATTTTCTGAGGATGTCCCCAACGAAATTAAAAGTCTCTGCCGTGCTCCTGTTTTCGGTCTGCCGCGCCCCCCCCCGATTTGCTGAGGATCTCGCGAGCGAAAGCGCAATTTTTTACACGAGAGGTAGTACAACAGCTTTTCCAATATATTTTTTTTTCGAGGATGTCTCTGGCGAAGCGCTCATTTTCATGCACAACAAAGTCCTTGACATTTTTCAACATCCCGATGATCTGAAGATGTCTCGAGCGAAAACGTCATTTTTAACAGAAGGCGTCTTAAACGATAACCTCCAACATCTCCATTTTTGGGGGATGTCTCGAACGAAACCGCTGTTTTGGGGAACCTGACCGGACAAGAACGGGAAGCGTCGCTTTAGTCCACCAAGCATGTGGAATCTGCTCTGTTGTTGTTGCGCCGCGCAGGTATACCGTGGCGCGCGTGTCGGCGTGCGTGCGGGGTGTGTTTTGCTGTGCTCCTGTGTGTTCTGCCGTGCTCCTGTTCTGCCGTGCTTCTGTGTTCTGCCGTGCCTCTGTGTGCTCTGTGTGTTCTGCCGTGTTCCTGTATTCTGCCGTGCGGATCGTCGCGGTGGTCGCTTTGGCGGAGCTTCTGGGCGCGCACGGCAGGAAAAGATCAGGAGCACGGCAGAATAGGCCCCAAGAGCGAAGGAGCACGGCAGAAAAAGACCAAGAACACGGCAGAATAGACCCAAAGAGCAAAGGAGTACGGCAGAATAGACCCCAAGAGCTAAGGAGCACGGCAGAAAAAGACCAGGAGCACGGCAGAATAGGCCCCAAGAGCTGCCGAACACGGCAGAAAAATACCTGGAGCACGGCAGAATAGACCCCAAGAGCTAAGGAGCACGGCAGAATAGGCCCCAAGAGCGAAAAAGACGCTAGAAAAAGCCATGAGCACGACAGAATAGACCCCAAGAGCAAAGGAACACGGCAGACAAAAAACCGAAGCACGGCATAATAGGCCCAGCCAACCCGAAGAGTGAAGGAGTACGGCAGAATAGACCCCAAGAGCTAAGGAGCACGGCAGAAAAAGACCAGGAACACGGCAGAATAGGCCCCATGAGCGAAGGAGCACGGCAGAAAAAGAAACCAGGGGCACGGCTGAATAGGCCCCAAGGGCTGCCGAGCACGGCAGCAAAAGACCAGGAGCACGGCGGAATAGGCCCCATGAGCGAAGGAGCACGGCAGAAAAAAAACATGAGCACGGCAGAATAGACCCCAAGAGCAAAGGAACACGGCAAAAGAGGCCCCAAGAGCGAAGGAACAAGGCAGAACAAGACCAGGAACACGGCATAATAAACCCTAAGAGCTAACGATTAGTTGTGATAAACTCGATGTTGCGAACAGATCAATTTTGTGAGGATGTCTCAAGCGAAATACATTTTGGGGTCGTCTCGAGGGCGATCCTGGGGGTCATATTGGGGCCCGTTTGGGGCCCTTGGTGCCGTCTTGATGCCCTGCAGAATCATTACGGTGCGATGTTAGACACATTATTTTTTGGAGGATGCTCTTAGCGAACTCGTCATTTCTAGACGGCTGACTTAGACCACCGAACAAACTTTTTTTCAGGAGCAATTCCAAAACACTATTGGAACAGCAGTTTTCAAAACGATGTTGTTGCTGTTGTTCATTTCTTGAGGACGTCCCTAGCGAATTCGTCATTTTCGGCAGTCTCCTGGGCGCTGTTGGAGCCATCTGGGGCTCCTTTTGGGGTTCTCATTTCTTCATCTTGAAGCACTTCGAGAACGATATCGAGGCGACGTTGCGAACATCTCATTTTTTGAGGACGCCCCCAGCGAAATGATCATTTTCTGCCGGGCTCCTTTTTCGGTCTGCCACACTCCTCCCATTTTTCTGAGGATCTCCCGGGCGAAAGCGCAATTTTTTAACATGAGGGGTAGTAACACAGTTTTTCCAACATATTTTTTTCGAGGATGTCTCGGACGAAACGCTCATTTCTCATGCGCAACAAAATCCTGGACATGTTTCAACATCCCGATGATCTGAGGATGTCTCGAGCGAAATGTCTTTTGCAGAAAACGTCTTCAACGATAGCCTCCAACATCTCAATTTTCGGAGGATGTCTCGAGCGAGCTCGCTGTTTCTGGGAATCCACAATTTTCTGGTGTTTTATCACATATGTATGTATGTATGTATGTATGTATGTATGTATGTATGTATGTATGTATGTATCTATCTATCTATCTATCTATCTATCTATCTATCTATCTATGTATCTATGTATCTATGTATGTATGTATGTATGTATGTATGTATGTATGTATGTATGTATGTATGTATGTATGTATGTATGTATGTATGTATGTATGTATGTATATGTGTGCCTGTGTGTATATATGTATATGTGTATATATATACACATATATGTATATGTATTCGCACATTCTATATAAGTTTATGTTTATGTATAGACAAATGCAATCCGGAACACCATATTGTAATATACTTTAAGACTTGATACATATTCAGCCAACACGTCCAGCTCGCTTCTCGTACCTCGAAGGCGCTTCCCGTCATCCGCCAACGAAACATGAAATGCAATCCCGCACCCCGTATAGTAAGAACATTTAAGATACGATGCAGATTCAGCCAGAACGTCCAGCTCGCTTCTCGTACCTCGAAGACGCTTCCCGTCATCCGCCAACGAAGAACCAAATGCAATCCCGAACCCCATATCGTAATCCCACCAGCCCTTTGGGCGTGAGTGGTTTAGGGAGCTCTCTCTGTCCTCAACCCCCCTTCTTCCCCTTCGGGGAGGGGTTTACCCCTCCCCCTCCCCCCTCCCCCTGGGCCTGGAGAGGGCGGGCCGCGGGGTGGTCAGGGGAGTCTTTTTCGACACCTGGGAGGGCTAAAAAAACGACACCCCTCACGAGGATTCTGCCCCCGACGGGGGGACGCCGAAATAAACCCTCTCCTCTTCTGTGAAGCCAAAATCATTGATTTTATTACGGTTTCGGCCCCATTTTGGCCTTCTGAGGGGGCAGCGCTCCTCTTCCTTGTTCTCAGAATCATTGATTTTACGAAGGTTTTGGGCTCATTTTGTCCTTCTCAGGGGGTAGCGCTCATTCGCGCTTCTGAGGAGGTCGCAAGAGGCCCCAAGATGGCCCCAAGAGGCCCCCAGGAGGCTCCCAAGAGGCCTCCAAGAGACCCCCAACAGGCCCCCAAGAGGCCCCCAGAGGCCCCAAGAGGCCCCCAAGAGGCCCCCAGAGGCCCCCAGAGGCCCCCAAGAGACCCCCAAGAGGCCCCCAAGAGGCCCCCACGAGGACCCAAGAGGCTCCAAGAGGCCCCCAAGAGGCCCCACGAGGAGCCCGAACGACTCACACCAGGACGAGGGGCCCGAACGACTCACACCACGAAGAGCCCGAACGACTCACACCACAAGGAGGGGCCCGAACGACTCACACCAGGACGAGGCGCCCGAACGACTCACACCACGAGGAGCCCGAACGACTCACACCACGACGCGGGCCCCGAACGACTCACACCACGAGGAGCCCGAACGAGTCACACCAGGAGGAGGGGCCCGAACGACTCACACCAGGATGAGGGGCCCGAACAACTCACACCACGAGAAGCCCGAACGACTCACACCAGGACGAAGAGCCCGAACGACTCACACCACGAAGAGCCCGAACGACTCACACCAGGAAGAAGGGCCCGAACGACTCACACCAGGACGAGAAACCCCAAACGACTCAAATCACGAGGAGCGCTGTCTCTCCCTCCTCCTCCGCCTCGTCCTTCTCCCGCTCCCCCCACAAGGAGGATGTATAAGGAGGCGGGAGGAAGGAGGAACACGGGAGATATGCGGGCCCAAGCGGACGCACGCCTGAAAAACGCGGCTGTCGGCATGCTTCGCAAGAGTTGCTGCTGTGAGATGGGCTGGTGGGGATACGCGAAGCGTAAATAATAACATTTAATATATGATGCAGATTCAGCCAGAACGTCCAGCTCGCTTCTCGTATCCCCATTTTTTGTGTACAAATAAAACAAGCGCAATCCCAACGCTGAGGAGGTCCCGCGAGCATTCACATCGCCGACCGCAAGGTCGGCCCGCGCGTGTGCGCGTCCACGGACGCAACGTGCGAAGCTTACCATCCACTGGTGGGCCCGCAGATCAGCGCGCGACCCTCTGGCCACGGGCTGGCGGCGAGCAGTGGTTTTCAAACGGCGGAACACATCATGTGCAGGAGAAGCACAGCGCAGCATGGCGGGAGCCGCCCTTGCCAGCAATGCGAAGCCGGCAACGCTCCAGGCTATGCATGGGCAGGGCCACGGGCCGAGCCAAACTCAAAGTCACCAACGCAGCGGGCCAAGAAAGACGGAGGGCGGACGAGGAGGTACAAGCGTCGGAAAACACAAAACGAAACCAGGTGCCTGCAGCAGGCTTCACTGAATAATTGAGCACTGGTGCGTGCAACCTGGTGGACTGACCCACCTGAAGTAAACCCAACATCCCAGTCTACTACTTCACTTTCTTGAGCCCGCGGCGAGGTGCGAGGAGCATGGTCGCCGTCGATTATAAGTCCTGCAAGCTCCTTCCACTTCAACGCCCCACGGGGTTGTGGGATGGATGCGATCAGCACGCGGTGACGGTCAGTCGCTCCCATCCAGCAGCGCGATGCCTGGAGCGAACTCCTCGGAAGGGCCTTTTCGCTGGCTGCGAACGCCGCCTTCGAGGCCACCAGGACCTGCCGCTGGTCGCTCTCGGTCGCGCCCTCCTCCATGGCGGCTCCGTGCTCTCGAAGTGCCAGCTGTGGGTGGTACAGGGCCGCTCGGAACAGGGCGTCGAGGCGTTTGCCATGTGGGTGCCCCTAATGCACCTGGTCCGCCTCCACGGCGGTCTTGCCCTCGGAGTCGTAAGACTCCGCCGCGCGGTCCATGCTCAGCTTCATCTGGGCCTTGCTCTCGAGCTCAGGGACCTGCGGCAAGATGCTCGCGGCCGCATTCTCCCTCGCGGCGGCGTCATAGGCGCCAAGCACCAACGGTAGGTGATCCGTGGAGGCGGTGGCGTGGTGCACGCGGTCCTGGAAGCGCAGGGCGTCGCCGATGGCGGTGGTCACTGGGCCGCCGTTGCCTGGGGCCTCCGCCTCTGCCGTGGACCAGCGCTGCCCAGCCTGCAGAGAGCTCAGTCTGTGTTGTCGGTGCCGCGTCGGCGTCGGTGTCTTGGGGGTCGCTCAGTGAAGTGTCGGCCCACGTGTGCAGAAGCCCCGGCGATCAGATGGTCCCGAGATGGGGCCCAGGGCCAGCGGGGTCTCACGGATGTCTCTTGCGGAATCCTGGGAGCCCGTGCTGCGCGGGGTAGCGATGTGGTCGATCCTTGTCTCACCCTGGCCATCGGGGTACCTCCGTGTAGTGCTGCGTCCTGCTGCTGGTCCAAAGGCGTTGAGAGCTCGCATGCAATGCTGGGAGAGCATGCCGTGCAGGCGCCGTCCGTTGTCGGTCCACTGTGGTCGGTACTTGCTCCGCGAGCTGGCATGTCCCACTTCGTGTGGTGACAGTGCGCATCGAAAGGGAATGCAACCTCAGGCTCGCTTCACATTGTCGAAGAACTCATCCTTGTCGCGTCGGCATACTGCGTGGGCAGCCGCCGTGATAGGTCGTGCTTGGGGCTTGTCGGCGGAGGCGTGCCCACAGAGGGCGTGGAAGTCGATGTGTGGCTTTCGTTGCATACGTGTGCCCCCCAGTTGTCCCAGCTGCCACTGTTTTGTAACTGTGATACCGTCCCATGAAGCAATCCGCGTGGACTCTAGCCGTGGGGAAGGCGTGGTGATGTAGTCGGGGCGGTCCCAGATCCGAGCTTGAGACGAGTAAGTTGCGTCGCCGTCTGAGGTGACCGCACAGCTTGAGCGTGCCGCAACGTCCTTGCCTTCATGAAGGTCCACCTTAGGCCACACCCGCCCTCTGGCGAGCATATCGCGGTGGGCGCGGTGATAGCTCCATATGCTGTGCACTGGCTCGCTCCCGTCATAACAATCATCCTGCGACCTGGAGCTCCACGGTGGTCGTGCCGCCGCCGAACGCTCGGCCCTCGAGCGTAGTGAACTTCGGCTAGCGATGGCGCGCAGAAGAGAAACGAAACGTGACAAGTCCCGCCGTTGACTGATGATCATGCTGCGCGGGGGCTTGCGACCCCGCAGACACGAGAAACGACGCCGACATAGCTCGAGCCAGGGCCTTTCGAAGGTCCTTTTCTTTATTTTTTTCTGAAGACGCAACCGCGCCCTAAGAGGTCTCGCGAGCTCCCACATCGCCAGCCGCAGGACCGACCAGCGCGTGTGCGCGTCCGCAGACGTCACATACGAGGCTACCACCCACTGGTGGAAAGGCCCGCGCGACAGAACGCGGTCCTCTGGCCGAGCTCTGTTGGCAGGCCGTGGATTCAAACGGTGCAACGCGCAGCGTGCAGGAAAAGCATAGTACACTGTCACAAGAGCCGCCCTTAGCAACATATGCAAAGCCGGCAACGTTCGACGTGGGATACGGAGAGGCGGCAGACAGTCAGGTCGACCACCTGCCTGCGGCTGCAGGCCGAGCCAAACTCAAAGTCACCAAGCGGCGGGCCTAGGAATTGAGGAAGAGAAGACAAGCACAAGCGTTGGAAAAACACAAAGCATAACAAAATTATGGTCCGTGCATCACTTCGCACGGCTGGGGCGAGGGACGTCGCGGGCCGCCGTAGCCCGCGGAGTCAACTGTCCGTTCGCTCGCGCCATGAGATCGCTGAACTGTGGGCCGTAGTCCGCCGCGAACCAGCGCAGGTTGACCGAATTGAAGCCGCGCCACCGAGACGAGTGAGTGTCCCATATTTGCCACCTTGTGAACGCGATGCGTGCCTTCCGATACAGTGTCGACTTCGCTCGTGACATGGTCTGGAGGTCCACGTCGTCGAGGCAGCAAGTACGCGCCGACAGGCGCTGTTTAGCAGGTGCAATCACAGCGGGAAAAATCGTAGAAGCCATCTGCAAAGGCCTCGAGCCAAACGTCCGTGCTGGGGCACCGCCGTGGTGAGTACATTGTCCCAAGTGGCAAAGAACATTAGACGCCGACCCGTGCGCCAGAGCCCATCCGTTCGTTTGTGTCACACCGTAAGATGGATCCACTAAGCTTAGCTTTGCCACAGCGTCTTAGTCTTCCGAGAGAAGGGCCCTGACCCGTGGCCACCCCCTGGCGGGCAGAGGCCGGCTGGCTCGGTGATAGCTCCTCATGCTGTGCACTGGCTCGCTCCCGTCACGAGTGACGTCCGACGAAGCGGAGCTCCACGGTGGTCGTGCCGCCACCGAACGCTCGGCCCTCCAGCGATGGGTATTTCGGCAAGCGATGGCGATCGGAAGAGAAGCGAAACTCAACGTGTCCCGCCTTCGACTGAGGATCATGCTGCGCGGGAGCTTGCGACCCCGCAGACGCGAGAAATGACGCCGCAATCGCTCGAGCCAAGGCCTTTCGAAGACGCTTCCCGTCACCCACCGGCAATTTTGTTGTTGTTGTTGTTGTAATCCCGAACCCCATATAATAATATATTCTAAAATATGATGCAGATTCAGCCAGAACGTCCAGCTCCCTTCTCGTACCTCGAAGACGCTTTTTGAGGACGCAAGGACGAACGTGCAGCGTGCAGGATAAGCATAGTACAGTGCCAAAAGAGCCGCCCTTGCCAGAAGATGCCAAGTCGGCAACGCCCGACGTGGGATGCGGAGAGGCGGCAGACACACAGGCCGAGCCATGCTCAAAGTCACCTGTCTGCGGCTGGAGGCCGAGCCACACTCAAAGTCACCGAGCAGCGGGCCTAGGAATTAAGGCAGAGACGACAAGCACAGGCGTTGGAAAAAAAACACACAAAACAGAACAAAATGATGGTCGGTGCATCACTTGGCACGGCAGGAGCGTGGGACGTTGCGGGTCGCCGTAGCCCACGGGGTCAACTGTCCGTTCGCGCGCGCCCTGATACCGCTGAACTGTGCGCCGTAGTCCGCCGAGAACCAGCGCAGGTTGAACCAATTGAACCCGCGCCACCGCGACGAGTGAGTGTCCCATATTTGCCACCTTGCGAACGCGATGCGTGCCCTCCGATACAGTGTAGAGACTCGCTCGTGAAATGGTCTGGAGATCCACGTCGTCGAGGAAACACTTAGCACGCGCCGACAGGTGCCGTTTAGCAGGTACAATCACAGCGGGATAGATGGCAGAAACCATGTGCAAATGACTCAAGCCAAATGTCCGTGCTGGGGCACCACCGTGGTGAGTGCACTGCCCCATGTGGCAAGAAACATTAGACGCCGACCCCTGCGACAGGGCCCATCCGTTCGTCTGTGTCGCACCGTAAGATGGACCCACTGAGATTAGCTTTACCACGACGTCCTGGTCTTCCGAAAGAAGAAGGTCCCTGACCCATGGCCACCCCCTGGCGGCCAGGGGGCAGGTGGCGCGGTGATAGCTCCTCATGCTGTGCACTGGCTCGCTTCCGTCATGAGTGACATCCGACGATGCGGAGCTCCGCGGTGGTCGTGCCGCCTCCGAACGCTCGGCCCTCCAGCGTAATGAACTTCGGCTGGCGATGGCGCGCAGAAGAGAACCGAAACGTGACAAGTCCCGCCATCGACCGATGATCATGCTGTGCAGGGGGCTTGCGACCCCGCAAACACGAGAAACGACGCCAGAATCGCTCGAGCCAGGGTCTTTCGAAGACTTGTTTTGGGGGTTCTTGTTCAAGACGCACCCCCGCTCTAAGAGGTCTCGCGAGCTCCTGCATAGCCAGCCACAGCACCGACTTGCGCATATGCGAATCCGCAGACGTCACATGCGAGGCTACCACCCACTGGTGGAAGGCCCGCACGACAGAACACGGCCCTCTGGCCGAGCGCTGTTGGCAGGCCGTGGATTCAAACGGTGCAACGTGCAGCGTGCAGGGTAAGCGTAGTACAATGCCACAAGAGCCGCCCTTACCAGCAGATGCGAAGTCGGCAACGCCCGACGTGGGATGCGGAGAGGCGGCAGACGCACAGGTCGACCATCTGTCTGCGGCTGCAGGCCGAGCCACACTCACAGTCACCAAGCAGCGGGCGTAGGAATTGAGGCAGAGAAGACAAGTACAGGCGTTGGAAAACACAGAACTGAACAACATGTTGGCCGGTGCATCACCTGGCGCGGCAAGAGTGTGGGACGTTGCGGGTCGCCGTAGCCCACGGAGTCAACTGTCTGTTCGTGCGCGCACTAGTATCGCTGAACTGTGAGCCATAGACCGCCTCGAACCAGCGCAGGCTGACCGAATTGAAGCCGCACCACCGAGACGAGTAAATGTCCCATATTTGCCGCCTTGTGAACGCGATGCGTGCCTCCCGATATAGTGTCGACTTCGCTCTGGTAATGGTCTGGAAATCCACGTCGTCGAGGCAGCACTGGTACGCGCCAACAGGCGCTGTTTAGCAGGTACAATCACAGCGGGAAAAATCGTAGAAGCCATCTGCAAAGGACTCGAGCCAAACGTTTGTGCTGGGGCACCGCCGTGGTGAGTGCATTGTCCCACGTGGCAAAGAACATTAGACGCCGACCTGTGCGCCAGAGCCCATCCGTTCGATTGTGTCGCACCGTAAGATTGTTCCACTGAGCTTAGCTTTACCACGACGTCCTCGTCTTCCGTGAGAAGGGCCCTGACCCATGGCCACCCCCTGGCGGCCAGGGGCCAGCTGGCGCGGTGATAGCTCCTCATGCTGTGCACTGGCTCGCTCCCGTCATGAGTGACATCCGACGAAGCGGAGCTCCGAGGTGGTCGTGCCGCCGCCGAGCGCTCGGCCCTCCAGCGTAATGAACTTCGGCTAGCGATGGCGCGCAGAAGAGAGACGAGCCATGACATGTCCCGCCATCGACTGAGGATCATGCTGCGCGGGAGCTCGCGACCCCGCAAACACGAGAAACGACGCCAGAATCGCTCGAGCCAGGGCCTTTCTAAGAAGTTTTTTGTTTGTTTGTTTGTTTGTGAAGACGCGGCCCCGACGCTGAGGTCTCGCGAGCACTCGCGGAGACATCCGCAAGGTCGGCCCGCGCGCGTGCGCGTCAACGGACGCAACATGCGAAGCTTGCCGCTCACTGGTGGGAAGCCCGCGCATCAGCGCGTGACCCCCTGGCCTCGGGCTGGCGGCGAGCAGTGATTTTCAAGCGGCGCAACGCATCATGTGCATGATGAGCATAGTGCAGCATGGCGGGAGCCGCCCTTGCCAGAACTGCGAAGTCGGCAACGCTCCAGGCCATGCAAGGGCAGGGCTCCGGGCCGAGCCAAAATCAAACTCACCAACGCAGCGGGCCAGGAAGGGATGGGGGGCGGACGAAGAGGCACAAGCGTTGGACAAACACAACACTAAACCGGGCGCCTGCAGCAGGCTCTACGGAATAAATGAGTACTGGTGCATGCAATCTGGTGGGCTCACCTGAAGTGAACCCAACATCACAATCTACTACTTCACTTCCTTGAGCTCACGGCATGGTGCGAGGAGCGTGGTCGTCGTCGATCATGCGTCCCGCAAGCTCCTGCCACTTCAGCGCCCCACAGGGTTGTGGGATGGATGCGATCAGCGCGCGGTGGCGGTCAGTCGCTCCGATCCAGCGAACCTTGCCCTCCATCGCGCTGTCCTGGCACTCTACCACGAAGCAGCGCTCCGCTCGGTGCGGGTGCATTAGGGGGGCATCTCGCCAGCAGTGCCGTCGTCTTCGAGGCCATGTGGACCTGCTGGCCGTTCTCGGTTTTGTCCTCCTTCAGGGCGGTGCCAGGCGTCGGCGCCTCGCACCCGCGATATGCGAGGGTTCCCGCCCCCCCGGGGAATGCGCTTCCCAGGCCGTGGACGGTGATGCAGGCGGCCGCATATGCTGTGGATGCCGTCGTCCCCGAGTACCAGTGCGGACGCGGCTGCCAGCGTGGACGTCGAGGCTTCTCCGCGGGTGGTGCTGGTCCTGCCCGATTCGGATTGGCGATCCAGCTCCGTAGTTGATCCTGATCACACCGGTGCATGCCGCATGCAGCGCTCCGTGCTGCAGGCGACAGCGCGTCGAGCCATCGTGGGGAAGCAGCCCTGCGGGTTGGCGCCCTTGCGCCGCGCGCGGTCACGAATCTCGCGCGCAAGCTTGACCCCGAGCTGCTAGCGCCCATTGAAAACGCAGATGCTGGAACTCCACTGTGAGGTAGGCCTCGCGCCAGTCTTTCCACTCCGCCTCGTCATCTGGCTGGGCTCCGCCCCTCGCGCTGCGGATCCAGCTCCGTGCCCAGCGACGCACCTCCCGTTCATGGGCTGGTGCGGGTGCACTCTCGCGGGGCGGCCGTCTTCTGGGCGCAGAGGATGGTGTCGTAGTTGTCGAGGTGGCCCTGCCGATGCCCCGCCTGCTCGACCTGCCCCTTGCAGTAGCTGGCGGACTATCGGTGCACTTGGACGTCTCATTCTCCCGAACCGACTGAGCCTCTTCTCCAGGTGGTGGTCGTTGGTCGCGCGGTAGGTAGTGTCGAGACCCAGGACACTGTGCACCAGCAACTTCTTCTTCGATGTAGTGGTAGGTCGGGCGGTCCAAGAAGCGCGCCCGTCTGGCCCGAGGGTCGGGCACTGGGCTACCCGCGCGGTGGGTCCGCTCCTTTGCTGGCACCTTTGCCGGCACCTTTGCTGGCACCTTTGCCTGCAAGGACCGCCGCTGCACGCTCCTTGGCAGACTGCTTGGCTGCCCACTAATTGTCCCAGCCCGCCGTGAAGCAATCCGCGTGGACTCTAGCCGTGGGGAAGGCGTGATGCTGTAACCGGGACGATCCCAAATCCGAGTTTCAGGCGAGTAAGTTGTGTCGCCGTCTGAGGTAACCGCATAGCTGGAGTGTGCCGCAACGTCCTGGCCTACATGAAGGTCGGCCTCGGGCCGCGCCTGCCTTCTGGCGAGCATAGCGCGGTGGGCGCGGTGATAGCTCCATATGCTGTGCACTGGCTCGCTCCCGTCATATTAGTCATCCTGCGACGCGGGGCTCCACGGTGGTCGTGCCGCCACCGAGCGCTCGGCCCCCCAGCGTAGTGAACTTCGGCTAGCGATGGCGCGCGGAAGAGAGACGAGCCATGACATGTCCCGCCATCGATTGAGGATCATGCTGCGCGGCAGCTCGCGACCCCGCAGACACGAGAAACGACGCCAGAATCGCTCGAGCCAGGGCCTTTCGAAGACGCTTCCCGTCATCCGCCAGCCCCTGCTTGCCCAGGTGAAAAGGCGCGTGAGACATTTGGCTGTCCCCCTCCCTCTTTCCCCGTTCCCCAAGGGTCCAAACTCACGTTAAAAAAAGGGAAAGAAGGGAGGGGCGGGCACGAGCTCGTCAACGCACCCTGGGGGCCATTCGGAACCTCCAAAGAGCCCCAAAACGGCCCAAGAGGATCCAAGCAGAGCGCCGAGACAATCCCAGAAAGCTGACAGCGTCGAGACGGCTCAGGGTAACCCCGCGACGGCGCAAGAGTGCGTCCAGAGGACTGCCGAGAGGGCCACCAGACGCACAATTCGTCTTGATAGCCTCCAATATGGCCCAAGGGGCCACCAAGATCGCCCCAAGATGGCTCATGAGGACCCAACAGGGCCCGAAGGTGGCCCAACAAATCCCAAGACGGCCCAAGAGGGCCCCAAGGTCCCCAAGACGGCCTACGAGGGCCTGTAGACAGGCCCAAGAGGAGCAATGCGAACTGACGTCTCGCAGGCTTCCCCCCCTAGCCGCAGCGTGCTGGGTTCGGTCGGCCACCCCGCCCAGGTCGCCGCCGTAGGGTCCGTAACCTCGTCGCGGGTGGCCCTTCTCTCCCGGCCCCTGGCCCAGCCTGTCTGCTTGCGGTTTTTTCCCATTCCCTCCTCCTTGTCCTCCTCCTCCTCCTTCCCTTTCTGCTTGTTGCTTCCCTCCCCTTCCTTTCCTCCTGCCCCCTGCCTGCTGTCCCCGCCTGGCCCCTCTTCTGCCTGCCCGCCCGTCCCGCCGGCCCTTGCCTCCCGCCTGGGCGTTCGTCGTCGTCTGCCTGCTTCTCCCTTCCTCGTCCCCTTCCGCCAGGCAACACAGCCTGCCCGGGACCAGCGTGGCGGTATGTAGGGCTGTGCCCGAACCCTCAGTGAAGTAATCCCGCAGAGCAAAGCACCTGGGCGCGGCCAGCTCCCGCGGCAAGAGGGGCCGGCCAGGGCGCTGCGAGTGCCCAGACGAGTTGCCATGATCAAGGACGTGGGGGCGCATACAGAGGCTTGCCCCCTTGTCATGGCCTAGAGCCCCTCCGAGACCTCTCGAGGCGCCCCAAGAGGCCTCTCGGAGGCCTCTCGGAGGCCTCCAAGAGGCCTCCACAAAAACCCCCAATATGCCTCCAAAGCCAACCAGATGCTCGCCTGAGCAGTCTAAGATGCCCCTGAGACATTCCCAAAGACCCTCAGGTTCGCCCTAGGGGCCCAGCCAGCCCCACGAGCCCACCAGGAGCCGACAAAAGGCTCCCCAGAGCCTCCACCAAAGGCCTCCCAGAAGCCCTCAAGCAGCCCAGTGACAAACCCGAGCAACCCCCTTGTACCCCCAAAATTCCTCACTTCCTCCCTCCGCCCTTCTCCTTACCACATCCGCTCCGCCTCCTCCGCTCCTCCTCCTCCTCCTCCTCCTCCTCCTCCTCCTCCACCTGGCCACTCCGGCTCCAACATAACCTATCGAACGCCCTGGATGTCTCTACTCCGCTGGGGGTCGGCGGAATGGCGTAAACTACTTGGATATACTGCCCTGTGCAATGTTGAACATTCCATCTGCTGTCGCAGCCGTGCACCGGCAACCCGCTCGCATGATAATAATGATTGCGAGACGGAGAGAGAGAGAGAGAGAGAGAGAGAGAGACAGAGAGAGAGAGAGAGAGACATGGATAGAGAGAGAGAGAGAG
The DNA here is from genome assembly GCA_963575745.1 of Prorocentrum cordatum. Taxonomy (NCBI): domain Eukaryota; class Dinophyceae; order Prorocentrales; family Prorocentraceae; genus Prorocentrum; species Prorocentrum cordatum. The sequence goes on from CAUYUJ010019603.1 coordinate 45,844, forward strand.
AGACAGAGAGGGAGAGAGAGAGAAAGAGAAAGAAAGAGAGACCAGCATACAATCAGGGCTGCGATAAATATGATATCACCTGAAGAACCTGAGGCTCTCCAGCGACTTGAGTCAGCCTCGCGCATAAAGCCTCGTGCGTAAGCGGGGCATGCAAGCTGGGCCATCCTCCTGGAAGCCGCTGGAGAAACGCTGGGTCAGAACGAATCACAAACATGTCTTGACGACCGGCGCTGCTGTAGACCTTTGGCCAACGATGAGAAGCATCTGCTTCACCGTTACTGCGTCAACCTGGACTACCTTGAGTTCCCCCGCAGCACCATTCAGTTTCCAGAAGAGTCGACCAATGATAAGAGATGCGTGGCTAAATCATGCCCCCCCACTTGTTTCTCTATAGCGTCGGCAGCGGAACGAGGTTCTTGACTCAACTCGACGGACGCCTGAAGCCATTGTGGACAGGTGGCACCCTGCTTAGCCCTGAAAAGTCTCCAGAAGAGTTCTGGGTCGAGGGTGCCTCGAAACCACGTATCGCGTGAGGCGAAGCGAAGCCGAAAGCCGAGGCCGTTGGCGGTCATGCCTCGCACTGAGCCTCCCGATGGGTGGGCCATGCCAAGCTGGGAGGACACGGCGGGGCGCTTTGATATCCGACCCGTCTGGAGGACAACCTTCTGCTCCCTGCCCAGCTCCCGCCCATCCTCCAACAGACCTCCCGCGCCGTGCTCTCCTTTCCACGGCGTGGGCCCACCGACTATCTGCTTCGCCACGGGTTGCTTTCTGATTGGAGCAGGTCTCGCCCCCCCGTCCCCTTCAAACGTCACCCGAACGCCGAATCCGCACGGGCATCCCTGGACCTCGCGCCAACTCCCGTCATCTTCGGGGTTCGTCGTCGCTTTCTTAGTCGATACCGTTAATGTCGTCCTCGAAGTCCACCTCGCCCCCCCTCCTGCTTCAACCTTCCCCTCGCTCCTCCCCGTGAATGCTTTCCCCCAACCGCCCTGGCACCACAAGCAGAAGCTGGCATCTTGAGCGCAAACCCATCTTCATTTTCGGGCCACGCGGATTAGCGTACGGCTCGGCGATGTCACGCGCTCCGAGAATCTGGGGCATAACAGAAGTACGGCAGTGGCACCGAGACCTCGTCCAGAAACGGAAGGGGATGAGGATGAAAAGGGCGATGAGGCAGCAGAGCACAGCAGACTCCAGGAACGAGTGCGGCGGAAATCCCCCTTCCTGCCCCTGCTCCTCAACCTCCTTGTCGCCGTGGCCGCCGCCGCCGCCTCCGCGCCCTGCTTCCCGCTCCTCTCCTGGCCTCCTCCTCCTGCCCCAACTCCCCCTTCCCCTCCCCCTTCCCCATTCTCCCCCTGCTCTCGGCCCCGGGGGTCGCGAGTTCGCGAGGACCCCCGTGGCGCTCGGAACGCGCGCGGGCCGCGCTCGCCCGCGCGCCCTGGCCGCGCGCCGCGGGCCCAGCCGCCGCTGCCGCTGCTGCCGCCGCCTCCGGCGCATGCGACTAACAGCGCTCTGGCCGGCCTGGTCCCCGCCGGCAGCACCCCAGCAGCGCGCGGCTCCAGAGGCCCCGCAGCTGCCCGCGCACTGCGTCCCGTGGGTGACTTCCGAACAGCACCGCGCCGCCGCCGGCCTGCCCCGCCGCCCAGCCACGGCCGCCTGGCGCCCTGGCGAGCCCCGTGCATCGTGCGCCCCGCGCCCGCCCGCCAGCAGTTAGCCTGGTGTGCTGCGCGCAGTGTGCGCCCTGTTCCAGCTTGCAGCATGCTCCTGGCCCGCAGGTGGCTCGGCGCCGCCGCCCCCCAGACGGGCTGCCCCATGCGGCGCCAGGCCAGCTGGGCTGCTCGGCAGCGAGTCAGCTCGCCGAGCTGCCGGGTCCTGTGGCAGGGTTCGCACCTGCCGCAAGAACCATTGCCGGCTTCTCCGCCCAGGCGACCTGTTGACCAGCCCGGCCGCCACGCCCTCGAGATTGGCGTGGCGGCGCTCCAACCCGCCGCCCAGCGCGCTGGTGGCAGCGTGCGTGCCTTGCTCGTCCAGCTGCTGTCCGCAGGGCGCGTCGGTGGCCCCTTGAGCGGCAGGGCGGCTCTGGCAAGTCCGCGCCGCCGTCTGCAGCTCCGCCAGCGCGCGATCTGGCTTCGGCAGGTGTGCGCGGGTGCGGAACGCCGTTGTCCAGAGCGGGTCCTCTTGTGAGCAAGCGGGATCTCCTGGGTGCCCGAGGAACGCAGCGGCCCCTGGCCCTCCTACCCCCAAGGACCTCGCCCGCTCGTGCAGGTGCAAGCGGCTGCCTCAGGGCGGCGTTGGTTTTCTTTTGCGCAGCTTGTGCGAGAGTGCCCTGCTTCGCCAAGTGCTGCAGGGCGTCCAGCAGGGGGGCGCCCAGCTCGGGGTTCGCGCCCTGAAGGGAGAGGCCGCGTTCAGGAGCTCGAGCAAGGAGTCAGCGCCGAGGTCTGCGGCCGCGCTGGTCGCGCAGGCGGTCCAGCTGGCCCGGATGGCCGCGGCGCGTCGCGTCATGGCCCACTGCGGCTGCGCGCCAGGGGGATTGAGGGGGGGGCCGAAGAACTTTCGCGCCTCGGCGCCCAGTGGCCGCCCACATACAAACGTAAGTACATTTGTACCTAGATGCGTACGCGCATGCGTGCATACATGCACGCACATACGCGCATGCGTACATACATGCGTGCGTGCAAACATACATGCGGCCATGCATGCGTGAATGCACACGTACATACACGCACATAATCACATGCATGCTTACATGCATCCATGCGTCTACACATGCAGACATACACGCATGCGTACATGCAGACCTGCATCGCTCCATGCATGCATGCGCGCATGCATGCATGCGTGCCTGCATGCAAACGCACTCTTCGTCCCACTTCTCGACGGGCTCGAATTTCTTGTTGATCGGCCGCGCGAGGTCGTGGAGGTGGGGGAGCTCGGTGGGGGTGTCCGGGAGGGCCATGCCGACGCGCGCGGTGTAGGAGCCGAAGGTGGGGCGCTGGACGTTCTCGGTGCCGAGCTCGATGTCCTTCCTCTTGGCAAGCTCGGGCATCTTCGACTTGAAGCTCGGCGTGGGCCAAGAGAGGTTCACGGGCGGCTCTCCGTGATTCTCGAAGATGTTTAGAGGCGGGCGTCGTTCTCGCAGTAGGTCTTGTAGAACAACGCCGCCGCCAGCTCGAGGCGCCTCTTGTCCTTTTCGTTGAAGATGTGCCCGTGCTCGATGCTCTTGAGAGACCCGCCGCTGTAAACCATCTCGAAGACGGCTTGCTGGGCGCTGCTGGACCACGGGGCGCTATCCGCCATGAACGCGCAGGTCATTCTTGCTGCGTCAGTGCCTTGCGTGCTCGATTGGCATTGGCGCATCTCGGCAATCGCGATCTTGTCCGCGATGATGGACAGCTTGTCTAGGATCTTCTCGTTCTGCTTGGCCATGCGCTCGAGGATCTCGTTCGAGCTCGGGCTCGCGCTCTGGGTCGCGACGTTCCTCGGGGCCTCGACCTGCTGGGTCGCCACCTGGTCGCGCTCGGCGGCCCGGGACATGGCCGAGGCTCGCGACGCACTCGGGGGCCGCGGTGTGGCGGGGATAGGCATTGGGGGGGGGGGCGTCGACCTGTAATCGGCGATGCATCGCCGATGCGTCGGCGATGCGCGCCCGATCGTGAATCCGCGCGTTCCTGGGCAGGTTCGGGCTCATATCGAACCACTCTTTGCGATCGCAAGCGATTGGGGAGACATGTGTCCCCTTGCGCCACCCCCCCCCTATCGCTGCCCCTGGGGCGAAGAGGCTCGGCGCCTCGAAGAGGCTCGAAAACTCGAAGTCTCGGAGACTCGGGGAAGCTCGGGCCCGTGCAACTGCGGGGGTAGAGGAGGGGGGGGGGGGGGAGGGGGGCGAGGAGGAGGAAGGGCCACAGGAGGAAGGGCCGCGAACCGTGTGACGGATGCGCTGAAAAATAACTCCAATGCTCTGCCTGATCGAAAAAAACGCATGTGGAATAAACATCCACTCGTTCCCCATGGCCCTGCCGCGCGTTCCTGACTCGGGAACGGCGGAGAAAGTGAGAATCCCATGGCCGTGTCGCAAGTTCGTGACTTGGGCAAACTGAACAGGTGAGAATCCCACAGCCCTGCCACGCGCTCGTGATTGCGGACGCTGATATGGTGAGACCACCATGGCCATGCTCAGCGTTTTCGATGCTGTTGCTAGCCGACATGAGATGATAGCAACTTCGATTCGCAACTTCTCCCGTGGATTGCCAAGTTCGGCCTCCGCGCCCCTCTCCACAGTTATTAAATCCCACTGAACCAGGATAAACATAGAGGGGGTTAAAAGGGGGGGTGTATGTTTTATTATCCGAGGCACTCGGTTATCTTCCTGGTCTTTCTCCACCATCTCAGTGCCGTCCTCGTCGTGGTTCCTCGCCATCGCCATCGCCGCCATCACCTCGTCATCATCATCATCATCATCATCATCATCATCATCATCGTGATGCTGGCAGCTCTTTCCCAAACTACTGCTTGCGGAGACCGAGTGAGCGCGCGCAATCGACGCCGCCCCAGCTCTTCGGGGGCGGGGGGTTCTGGGTGAACCAGAAAGCCTGCGGCGCGGAAGAATCGGATGCAAAGGCCAGATCATTCCCGTGGGGCACAAAAATGATGCTGGCTGCTCTTTTCCAATCTACTGCTCGCGGAGACCGAGCGGGCACGCGCAATCGACGCTGCCCACCATCAGCCTCCCGCCATCGGCGCTGGCCCGGCGAATTTATTTGACGCAGAGACTTACAAACCTCTTGTTGACGACCCCGCCCCCCCGAGGCTCCCGAATTAAAGGGGGCGAGAGGGGGCAGGGGGGGCGGGGGCGGGCCGCGGGGCATTGACGCGCAAAAGGCTCAGGGAGGTGGCGAAAGCCTGGGATAATACCTCACTGAGCTTCTCGGGGTAAGCCTGTTTTTGCCGAGTGAGAAAACCTCCTGGCCCAGTGGGCCCATCGAGTTGAAGATGCGTTTTCCCGGAGAACATGCATGCACCGCGACCCAGACATTTCGCTTTCAGGAGGACAGGGCGTTTACAGTGGAACAGATGGAACCTGGTCCGAGCACGCCAGGCTGCACCAAACGCGCAGTAGTCAACTACATATTGTGTGCACGCCCTGTGTTGACAATGAATGGGTCGACCGTATGCTGACCAAAGGAAAGATTGAGCTGGACTCTTCGCCGCAAGGGATCCCACGATCAATGCAGGATTTAGGCAAAGCCCCGCTACGCTGTGCCAGGAGATTCCCTTCTGCCACCAATAACCGATCTTTGTTACATAGATTTGGCAACCCATGCGGACACTCTTGAGTGCGCGGCCGATTAGGCAGCTGCGACCGCTAAGGGGCGCGTCTAGCAACCGAGAACGACTGGCACGGGGTCCCTGACCACAGCCCTGACACAACGCCTGATCGAATCCAACCCATCAGCGCGGAAAGACATCGTCGCACAATAGGTCATGATGAGCTCCATGGACAATATCGATGCACGCGACCGCGACATTACGGCGCGCCAGAGCACGCGCCAAGCCTTCATATCCAGAGAGCACATCTAGGAATACTCTCCGTAGTGCGGGCTGCGGCTGTGCAAGAGCATCGCGCAGCGCGCGGCGGAAGGCGCGATGCCGTACTCCACTAGCAAGGCGATCTCCGCATATCGCGCCGCCGGCAGCTTGCCGAGCTGCAAGAAGGCCCTGGCATGCTTTTCGCATCGAGCCACAATGCGGGAGCTGCGCCAGTGCCCCGGCTGCTGTCCCTCGGCGAGCTATCGAGCCTGCGCGGGGAGGTCGTGGCTGGCTCGCCCTTGCCACGGCGTGTAGAGCGCCGGCTTGGCCGAGTAGACCCCCGGCGGCTTCATTGCGTCCACGAGGGAGCGGTGCCGCTGCCTGGGGCTGACGTCGAGCAAGCGCTCTGGCTGGTGCGGCCGAGCTCCACGTGCACCCCGAAGACCCGGTAGGCTCCGGGCCCCTCCAGGCTCGAGGGGGGGATGAGCGACGCCGCCGAGAGGCTCAGCAGCGAGAACGACCGCAGGTGCGTCTCGAACATCGCAGCGACGGCCAGCGCCCCGAACGGGCGCGCGGCCCGCGCCACCTCGACGAACGCCCGCAAGCGCTGATCCCCTTGCGGGGCCGACCAGCGTGGCAGCGACTGCTTCTCGAGGAAGGAGGCCAGGTGCGCCAGCCCGTCGCCGTAGTCCCACTGTGTGTTGGGTCTCACCCGCTCCCGCTGCAACGCTGTGAGGGCCGGCGCCGAGCCCCGCGGTCGCTGTCGGACCTCCTCGCGGGTCCGTGTCGGGCGGTTGGAGGCCTGGGGGCCGACCTGGCCAGAGGCTGCCCCGCGGGGGCCCCGCGGCATGCCGCCAGCTCGGGTGCGCTGGGAGGCCCTGCGGCCGCTCGGCCCAGCGCTCGCGCCGTGAGCGTGGGGGCGAGGCCCAGGCGCTGGCGCCGCGCGTTGAAGCAGCCCAGGCCCGCGTCGCCCACGTCGTCGGAGACGGAGGGGGCCGCGCGCCGCAGCTGCGCCGCCGGGCGCGAGGCGGTGCTTGACGAACCCCTCCGGCGCCCGCGGCCCGCCATGCCGGGGCTGGAACGCCCGACTGGCAACGTCCACAGCGTTCCGCTCGGACGGCGCCCAGCGATCCGCCAGCTTGAGCCCGGCAGCTAGGCAAAACGCGGCCGAAATCCGACGCTGGAAATTCATCGCAGGATTCGACGAGCGGCCCTTTGCATGTGCACAGATCACCGACGCGTTATCACCCAGAACAAGCACCCGCGATTCATGAAGACTGCAATCACGGGCAAGGTGTCGCACAGTCCAAGTCCTGTCTCTCGCCTCCAGCTGGACCTGAGACCCAGGCGCCCCCCTCCAGCGACCAGCATAGGCCACCTCCCAGCTCCTTTCTGAGACAGAGACGGGGGCCTCGGCAAACCCCCTCGCGCGCCCGAGATCCAGGATCACCTCCTCCGACGCCTCCGAGACGGAGACCTCCTCCTCGGGGTCAAGGGCCCGTGAACGGGGAGCTCCCGAGACACTCGACAGCCCCCGAAAGCGGGCGCGTTCCCGCGCGCGACCAACGACCGCGACCTCCTCGAGGGGGCATCGTAGGCAGCCAACCCCGAAGCCCCAGGCAGACGCGTCATAACCAAAGACCCGAACCCGCCAGGGACGTCGCATACATGATCGAGCCAGAGAAAGGAGGGCGCGAATCCAGCGGACTTCACGAACAACCGAGGGCCACGGGGGTTGTCGCCGCACATAGCTGTCCTGTACGAACACATGCACTTTCTCCATCGCGCACAACAGCTCGGGGGCCAACGAGAGGAGGGCGGTGGCGTGACCCGCGAACCTCTCCAACTCCTGCCCCGCTGCGCTGCCGCCGCTCTCCAGTAGATGATCGCGCGCGAGCTTCGCCTTCCCAAAGCGACTGGTCTTTGGGCGCCGCCTCCCATTCGAACCCGCGAGCGCGAAGCAGATGAAGTCGTGGTCCCCAGGGCTCGCGGTCTCCAGCGACGAGACGATCACCCTCTCTTCCAGTTTCTCCTTCGCCCCCGCGACGGCGCCCTTCGCGACGGCGAGGTCCGCGCTTAGACGCGCGACGCTGTCGATATATACAATCCGCGCAGCGACTCGATGTCGCCGAGGGGTGAGAGATGTGCCTTGTCTAAAATCCACGGGGCCTCGGGGTTCACGTCTCTAAGTTGATGGGCATTCGCCGCCTGTGCGAGAGCCGCTGCCCAGTTCCACCCCGCTGACACCGCGCGGGCACGGGGGCGAGCCCGCCAGCGATTTCGAGCAGCCTCTGGCAAAGCAGCAACGAGGTGAGCGAGAAGGTGGGCCGTGGGGGTCAAAGGCAGGCCGAAAAAAAACACTTGTGCTGGCTGGGGAGCTCAAACAGGTAATAGCAAACTTCAGCGCCCCCCCCCCCCCCCCCCCCCCCCCCCCCCCCTGCAAAACGGGAACGACATGGGGTGCGCGCTCTAAATGGTCAAGAGCTTCCCCCGATGGCAGGACGACCCCGGGAGGCTCCTGAAACCAAGGGTTGGGAACGCGGGTATCCCAAGTCATTCGGGGCGCGCCAGATTTCTCGCGCACGAAAAACATGCCACTCTCTTCGAGCACATCCTCGCTAGCCTCCAAAACGCCAGCGCCCCAGAGTTCAGCAGCGAACTCTCCGAAAAGTCTAGGCTGATCTCGAAGGGCAGGATCCAGGAAGAGGTTGACTCCAGAATCGTGTTACGAGCGGCAGCCTCCTCGGCAGCTAAAAGGATTGAGCGATCTTCGAGCGCGGACTGCAGGGCGGCAGGTGGGCGCTCACTCAGCGGCACCGGGCCCGAACGCCCTGCGGGAAGCGACGCGTTCCCTCGCTCGAAGTTCACGCGGGCACCGACGGCTAGCGCGGCCTCCGCGTAGCCGGGCCGCGTGCCCTGGAGCGCCTGCCGCGCTCCCAGGGAGCTCCCGCAATCAGCTGGAGGGGGAGCCGCTGACCCATGCTGCCGAGCGAGATGACGGACGGCTGAAACCTGCGCAGCGGTCAACGAAGCGGGCGAAGAAAAAGTAGCCTCCGAAGCGCCTAGCTCGTTCAAGGCTTGGATGCCCTCAAAGAGCCACCCCTCCTGCGCTCGACGGCGCCGCAGCCGACGCCGCTGACTCTGCGAGAGCCCCGCGCCGCTGGGCCCTCCCAGCAAAACTTCCGAGGCGGCAGCCAGAGAAATGGGCAGGACATCCCGTTGACGCGTCATGTGGAGCTTGAATTCTTCTCAGGGCAGCGCCCGCCGCCGATCCCTGAACCCCCGCGGCTTGCCCTCGAGGAGGCGGGGCAGACCTCCTCGCGGCGGCGCAAGAATGAAAGGGGGACGACGGTCAAACTCGACCACCTCCTCCCTGATCACCGCTCTTCTCCGTGGCGGTCTGCTGCGTCGACGGGGTGTCGATGTCCTTGGCCAGGGCGGCCTTCTCCCGCGTCTTGCGGCGCTCCTTCAGGGCAGCAGCGCGGGTGGTGGGCTCCATCAACACGAAGCCCTCCAACCCTGGCATCGCGATGGAGCTGCTGCGCAGGTTCTCAACGCCCAGGAACAACGAGCGCTCGATGAGCCAGTCGTCGCCATCCGCGGGGCCCGTGCCCACCTGGCGCAGGGGGCCCTCGCGCGCGCTCTCCAACATCTGGTGGCGGCGAATGTTCAGCTCAAAGGCCGCCGGGGCGCCGACCTGACCAAGGTCAATCGTCAGCGCGCCCTCCACCAGCTGGGGCAGGCGCAAGTGTTCGTCAACCCCCGCATCCGAAGCCGCCAATCCCAGCGTGTAGCGCCACCCGTAGTACTGCTGAGCAAGCTCCTGGCCCCCCTCGTGGATGCGGACCGCCGCGCGGCGAGTCGACCGTGGCCCTTTGATCTCCCAAGTCGTGCCGAAGTCGACTTCGCTTCTGGCATGCCAGGCGTCCGAGGACGAGGGGCGGTGGCAGCGTGCCCAGTCCCTCTCTACGGGCAGGATGCACGAAGCCTCCGCCGCCAGTCCCCGTAGGTTCCACCGAGCCCTCGAGACCCCCCCCCCAGCGCCGTGTCGTCCGTCAGCGGGAACAGGCACCTGTCAATGGCGATCTGAAGCCGCTCGCCCATATGCGCCAGCAGCGCCTCGCCAAAGTCCATGTAGTGCTGGGGGGGAACGCTGGCGCGCCCCGAACCGCGGCAGGCGCCGCACCTCCCGTGCCGAACTTCTGACGCCCGTCACTCTCGCCCAGGTTTTCCTCGAATGTGCCGAAGTCCCGCGAAAAGACGACCCAGTTGGTGTGCGCGAGGCGGGCCAGCGGGACCCGCTCTGGACATCCAACCGCCGCCTCGCCCGCGCCAAGGAGGTAGCAGACGGGGGCCCGAACAGCGACCTCCAGGTGCTGAACCCCCGCGGGCGTGGCCATCGTCACTGTCCGTGGTGGGGCAGTCGGCGCACGCGCGCGCGGACGTCGTGGGCTGAACCAGGCCGCGCCCGACACCCGCAGCCGAGAGGGAGGCGCCCGCCAACGCGGGCGCGACGAGGACGGACAGGTACAGGCCGCTCCAGCTGCCTCCGCCGCCAGCGGACTCACACTGGCAGTCGCACTGGCGCGCGCACTACGAGGGGCGACTCCCCCGCTCGACCAGCAGGAAGCACTCGCCCGTCCTTGCTGCTCGTCGTCGTCGTCTTCCTCCTCCTCCTCCTCCTCCTCATCATCGCCATTGGCGCTCTCATCATCGTATCATCGTCACCACCAACATCATCATCATACTCGTAAACGTCATGATGGTAATACTAATCATCATCATCATCATCATCATCATTATCATCAACATAATCATCATCAACAGAAACATCATGACAATCATGCTCATCATCCTCGTCCTCCTCATCACCAACACCATCATCAGTATTTCGTCATCACCCTCATCATCATCCTCACCATCATCACCCTCGTCATCGTTATCATGTTGTTCACCCCTCGCGAGTAGGGCCCCCGGTGCCCGCTCGAACGAGGGCCGCCGAATATCCTGGATTGGCGCGGTGGCGGAACTTGCCGCAGGCAACCGTGTATCATCGCCTCCCTCGCCTAAAACAACGAGCGACGTCCCACCGTCCCTCTTGGCGTGAGTGGTCTCGGGCTTTTCCTCTTCCATCATCCCCCCTCATATTTTTCGGGGGAGGGCTTTGCCCCTTCCCCTGCCCCTCCACCTGGGCCTGGGCGGAAGGGGCGGGGGCCCATTGCGTCCAAGATGGCCCAAGATGGCTCCAAAAGAGCCCCAGAGAGCTCAAGAGGGAGGAGGGAGAAAGGGCGATGATGGAGGACGGGGGACGGAGGAGGGAAGTGGAGGGAGGAAGAAGGTGGAGGGGGGAGGGAAGTGGAAACGCCCGTGCAAAACCCAACACCATTCACCGGGAAACTCCCCTTGCATTCCTTGATTGATGGCCTCCTCTGGGCGAGGTCACGCGGGTGCACGCGCGTGCACCGGCGCTCTCTCCCCGCGATGTCAGCTCAGGATGAGATGCTGCCTCTTTCTCGAGCCCGTCCGAGCAATGTCCCAAGGCCACCAGCAGCTGCCAGCCAGGATATCGGAGGGAAGGTGGGATGGATTGGAAGGTGACTGGGATTGACAGAGAGGGGCTGTGAGGGACGTACGGCTTGAGCCAAAGATGGATGCGGACATCGCACCCCTCTCTGTATGTTCAAGCACATAGGCAACCGTTGGAGGACGCAGCTGCAAATCAATGAGCTGGAGGCGCTCACTCCCACAGTCCCCCGAAAAATAATGGGCTTGAACAGAGGTGCAACATCCATGACCCACCTGGCATTCTTCAAACGATTAATGCTAGCAGTGCTGGCGCTGGTGGGCGTAAGAAGAAGGCATTTTGGACACCGTCCTCGTGGCTAGGCGGAGCGGTCTAACGGAGCAAGAGTCCACGCTCCTGCGTCCGATCACACACTCTGGCCACCTGGTTTTCCCCGCAAAGAAGAGGGGGCATTCACCGGCGCAACGAGAACACTTGGACGGGAAAGCTGCGCTCCAAAACTATGCGAGAAGAAACTTCTGCCACGCCAGTGCCTTGAGAAGGGAGAGGTGAAAGAGGCGAGACAGAGGGCAGAAATCACTGCAGCTGTCGCATTGCGATCTCTTAGGGAATCATCTTCGGATCTGAGCCTGATCATACCTGACTTGAGCAGAGCAAGCTGGGCGGCGTTCGTCTTGGCCAGATCGGCCTTGGTGAGGCAGTCAACGGGCATATGGGGGTGTGGGGCCCATCTGATCGCGCTCCCTATCCGATCCATGGTCTCTCTAACGCCGGCTAGATCTATGGCGGCCCTCCTATCCGACCTGGTCCCCGACGTGAGTTTCGAGAGAGTATCGTATGTCCCCTTCGCGTCTACGACGCTGACGTTGCCGGTCACTGGCTCTCCAAGCACGGTGCAGTCCTCCTCGAGAAGACTTACGAACGGGCCGAGGTTCTCCCGCCACCGCTCATGGACGACATTGCCGCGAGTGACGTCGAGCAGCAAAATCTGCAGCCACTCCGCCTCGCCTAAAGCACTCGAGAGAGACAACGTCTCCCCCGCCAGAATGGACGCCACCTGTCTACGCAGTTTTCCCGATCGCCATGCTATCGGGGTCGCCCGGGCCCGGGGCCCGTGAGCTAAATAATTATCGGCAATGTAAATCTGCCAGGCCTCTTGAGGCTGCTGGGGGGCCCCTTTCTTATCCTCGGACCCTACACCTCCGCAGCCGCTGGCCGTGGCCAGCGCAAAACCGTCTGGTCGAAACCTCCAGACTATTATGGGAAGAGATGCGGTGGACCTTAAGTGGTCCACCATCTTGTTAGCGTCCAGCAGGTCCTTGACCGAAGGGCCGTTGACCTTCGTGGCAAGAATCGAGGCCGCGCCCGCGGCCTCGGCGCGGGTCTCCCTGCCCGCCCACTGCAGCTTATACACGAGCGACCGGAAGGCGGCCACCTCGCCGCCGACAAGAGGGGCCTCGTGATTCCCCCTCCGACCTCGGGCTGGGGGGATCTTCTGAAGCTGTTCCAGAATGTATTTTTCCTTGTCCACCAGGGCCCTGTCTCCGTCCAAACGCAGCCTCCGGCCTATATACTCTACGCCGGCGGCGTCGAGCTTCCTCATGTTTCCAAACGTAAACCTCGCTTGGAACGGCTTCAGATAGTTATATTCGCACCCCTCTCTGAACGCGATGGCCCAATCGTCCACCTCAACGAGGACCTGGGCCTGGAGAGCCTGCTTGGCCCGTTCCACGAACCAACGCGGTTCGAGACGAGTCCGCTCAAAACCTCGTGACTTAAGAAAATTCGCGGTGGTCTTGTGAAACTCGAGGGGGGCGTCGTCGAGACCTAAACCGGGGCGATCAGCTCAATGAGGGACCCCGAAGGAACAGGAACCCCCTCGCAGTGCTCGACAACCCCCCCCCCCCCTGGCCCTCTTGAGTGGTCCTGACTGGCAAAACGCGTTCTTAATGTCTCCTATGTAGATGCACATCTTGTACATGAGGGAAACCACCAAGAACAGCATCAAAGCCTCCATGCACGGAGTGGGGGCATAAACCTGGAGCTCGCTCGTGCCCTCGTCTTGGTGACCCCTCACGCACCGCCTAGAGTTAGCCTTGGGGGGGGCGTGTGTCCCCTCTTGAAGTTTCCATCTCCTGACCATCCTACTTGAGACAATCCTAAAAGGAAAAAGACGTCTCAATTCTTTGGCTTGCTCGGGGGGGTGAACGATCACGGCGCGAGTGCCCTCCGCGATAGCTTTCCATTCGCTCATCTGACTTATCGAACTGCTTCTTTTCTTCACCCTTCAGGTCTTTGTACCTGACCTCGGCCCCTCGGTTCACGAGCAAAAACAGGTCGCAACTTCCCCCCGGCCCCGGGGTGATTTCAACGTCGGCACTTCCGTTGGAGTAACTAAACCAGTTCCCGCTCCATCCCTCATTCCAGACCTCTTCGTCGAGCTGACTACGGAAAGTGTCCTGATCTACTTCCTCGTCGCAGAAAGAAGCCCAAAGTGTCTCCGCCCGGGATCCCGGCCTCTCTGGAGACCTGGAGCGGCGGTCCTCGGCGGGGCGTCTCTCCAGCTCCTGGGCCTGCTGCTGGACTCTGCCTGGGGTGGCGCCGCCAAAACTTTCCCCAGGAGTGCGGGATCTCTGAATCCTAAAGCCTAGGTCCAGCAGCTCTCGCCGAGCACTGTCTTGCATCAGGCGATTGAGCCGACCAGGGTCTATTGGCTCCGCGCTGCGATGTCGACTGGCCGTGTCAGAAGCATCGAGCTTGGGAGCACTAACAGGCGGAGCAGAGGAAGAGGAAGGAGAGGCGGCGAAGGGAGGGTTGGCCGACGCTCCGGAGCTACCCCCGCCCCCTCTGTCCCTTTTCTCCCCTTGGGGCAGTGGTTGCCTACGCCGACTGGTCTTGCCTGGACCGCCATCCCTGTCAGTAACGCTTCTGGCGACGGGCAAAACAGACCGGCTCTCTGGCACACTGGAGCCCCTTGAAACGACAGTGGTGGATCCTCCTCCGCTGGACACCTGTCGGGACTGGCTGACGTCGGAGACTTCCGCCGCTTCCTCTCCGGGAGCTCTGGTGGCTTCTGAAGCCACATCGAGCCGGTCCTCCTCTGGGATCGGTCGAAGAGCGCTTCCGCCAGCTTCCGCGGCCGGATGCCCCCCCGTGCCTTCTCCCGGGCCCCTCGACAATCCTGGCGGAGGAGGTGGAAGCTCTCCGAGCGCTTCCTCGGGTCCAGCGCCTGGGCCCTGCTCGACAGGTGGGGCTTCAACCGGCCCGGCTTCGGCGTCTTGAGCATTGGGCCCCCAGGCCTCTGGTGGGGGGGGGCCTTCTGCGGCGACGCTGGCCCCCGCCCGATGATTACTCGTCTGAGCTTCCCTAAGCAGCATCTGAACTGAAACATCTGAAAGAACCTGTCGTGGCGTGCCTAACTTGGTCCGTGGAGCACTTCCACAATCTAGACCGCATCGCCGCCCACGCGGAGGTGCCGTTGTGAAGAACGACCAGCCCAGGACCGACCCACCTATCCTTCTGCAACGCAGAAGTTTTCTGGCCCCCTCTGGGGGCCCTCCTCCAGACGTGCACCCACTGCCCGGGACTGAAGTGCTTCTCTCGGTGCACCGAGGAGCGGACAGCGTCCGCGAGGCGCCGCCGACTGGAGCTCTCGAAGAGCTCTCTCCTGGCCAGGCGGCGGATGGCGTCCCGACGGGCGTGCTCTGCCGCTGCCGTGTCGCTATCCCAGGATCCTGGAGAGAGATCTTCGGTCCCCGCGAGTTGGAGGGGATCGCCCCCAGTGAGGTCGTTCGGGATTCTGGGGTTGATCCCGAAGACGAGTCGATATGGCGTGAACCCCCCCTATAAAGATGCCGATTCTTGGCCGACACGACTTCGTGAACGAGAGTTTCGAGCTCGGCCGGCGTGGTGACGAGAACCCCCTCGGAAGCTTTCACAAGAATGTCTTTCACCCAGCCCCCATGTCTCTCGGCTCTACCGTTTTGCCGCGGACTCTCGGAGTCCGTGACGTGTTGGAAAACTCCGAGGTGTTCTACTCCTCGCTCGAATTCTCCCTTGAACTCCGATCCTCCATCCGTGATGACGAAGAGGGGAACCTCGAAGGGTCGAGTCCAACACCTCATAAGAGCCCTCCAGGCCCCTAGCGCCGTGCCATCATACATCTCAGCGGTCTGAAAGTTAGTGCCGTGACATATCACGTTGAGAACGGCCAGCTGCTGGTCCTGAAAGGTGACAAAAAAGGTGTCCACAGCCACTAGCTTATTGAACTCGAAAGTCCTGGGAACAGCAGCTGGTCGCGTGCTGTCGGGACGAGCGTGTGCGGCACAATCTCCGCACTGGTATTCATCACGAACAAACTGCAGGACCTCTGGCTTGGCTTGGGCAGCTCTCAGGATTTTCACGAAAATCTCCTTATGGGGGTGACCCAGATTGACGTGGACCTTGTGGATCATTCTTCGAACCTTTGGGGTAATCTCGAGCCTAGAGGGGACCTGATTGTCTTCCTCGGCTTCCTCGGGACCAGGCTCCTCCCCGTTTTGGCCTTCCTCAGCCTCCGCCGGAGAACTCACGGCCGCGTAGGGCTGTCTATATTCCGGCTGCCTGGCACGGGCGACCTGCTCTGATGTCGGGGGAGGGTAAGCCTCCTCGATGCTGGAGCGGATGGCCTCGGCCAGAGCCTTACAGAATTTTGGGGGGTAAACTCGGGCCGCACTGGTCATGGCTCCTCCTATCAACTGGGCGTGAGGAAGATCGCCCCGGCATCGGGCTTCCTCAAAGCGCCGGAGAAAAACCTCGCAATTTGACATCAGTCTAATGGGTTTCTCCGAGAGCTCCCCCCCCTCGGCGACCGAAAGCCCGAATCGACACATGTCGATATCCGTGACACGCACCTCCGGGAGCTCCGCAATGAACCGAACCACATTCGTAAACCAGGAGCTGGCCGTGACAGGATGCTCAAAAACGAACTTCCTGTGGTTTTGATGCTGTTCCAGAGCCACCTCCATGGCGAAGCCGAGAAGGAGCAGAGCTTCGGCGTGCTTTCGTCGCTGATGCTCTGAGACTTCTTGGTGGAGCTGGCTATTTTGGGCTATAGAGAACTGGTCACAGGGAGGCTCGAGAGCCACCAGCCACGGTTTTTCCTCTCGGAGGCGGGCTCTAAGTCTGCGCCTGTGATCCTCTTTTGTGAAGTCCCACCCCCCCTCCTGATCGAAGCTGCCGACGCCCCTGATGCCAGCGTGCTCCGCGTGCCTGGCGATTCTTGGAGGTGAGAACACCTCCGCAAAAGCTCGCCTCCTCAGCTGAGCCCTGAAACTCTTGATCTTATTGGGGGTCCCCGAACCGACATATATACTTTTTCTCTCCCGTTTGTTAAGGAGAACTTCCCTGTCGTCGGAATTGAAATCGCCGAAGATGGTGTCGTCGAGCTCCCGGCATCTGAAACGGATCTTATCCTGATTCCCCCCCAATTCAGTGACTTCGAAGAGCGAACATAACTTCGTGAAGGACTCCCGGGACCCCGCTTCCATGGTGTATTCGTTTGGGTGGTTGGGATCTCCTATCCTGGTACTGGTGCTGGGTGGCTTCGCTGCCCTACTCACTTCCACTTGGCGTCGCTGCTGTCGCAGCGGTAGTCCTGCCGCCCCGTCGGAGTCCAGCCCTCCTGGGCCAGCCTGCGCTTCTCCACGTCCTTCTGGTGCTCCTGGGCCTCCCAGGCGCGCTCGTCCTCGGACCGCTGCCAAGCTGCGTCTGAGGCTTTCTGTGGGCGACCAGGGCGCTCCTGTGGCGGCGGAGTCTCCTGCTGCCAGGCGGTCGCCGTGGGGTGCCCCGCCGGCGTGGCTGGCGCCGGCTCCTGATGGCTGAACAGAAGGAAACGTCGCTATGCTGCTGATGGTGGACGAAGACGCCAGCTGACCCTCCTTGTCGCGGATGCCCCTCGGGTTGGCGGTGTCCTTCTTCAGCAGGCTCCTCTGCGGCGCCGCGTGCCTCTTTGGCGGCGGCCACGGAACCGACGGGCCCGCTGCGGCCGCTGCCTGCGAGGGAGGCAGGCCGTGCGACGGGTAGGCGGGGGTCACGGGCGCCGTCCCGACGATTCCCCACTCGTGGAGGCCCGCGACCTGGGGGGTCATGCCGATCCCGATCGTCTGCCTGACCTGCGTGGGCGGCGTGGCGATCGACATCTGCGGCGCGCCGGGAGGAACTCCTGCTGGCTGATGTAGACCTGGAGGCCCCTGGCGACCGACCTCGTCCGTCTGGCCCGTCATCGCTGCTGCCCCGCCGTGTCCCGGCCCTCGCGCCGGAGCGCTCGCCAGTGGGACTGGCTGCGGGCTGAGCTGGTGCGCCAGGGTGGGCTGCGGCGGCACCTGCTGCGGGGGGAACTCGGGCTGCTGCTTCAGCGGCGTCCCTGGCTGCGAGTTCGACTGAAGCTGCGACTGCATCGTGGCCAAAGCGTTCATCTGCCCTGAGATGGTACTCTGCAGGCCCGCAATCACGCGGTCCTGTGCCTCCTGCTTGGCCGCGAGGTTCTTGAGGATCTGGAGCGTCTCCTCGGAGTCGCCGGCATCGTCCGAGCTCGCCGTCCCTTCGATCATGGGACGCTTGGCAGGGGCCTGACTCGAGTCCTTGCGCCTCTGAGCCCTCACCTGGCGAGCCTGCTCCTCTGCATCCTCCATCACGGCGTCCGGCTGCTCCTCCTCGTGACCTCGGTAGACCTCCTCCGCTGCCCGACTGTCGCGAGCTGCTGGCCAGGGCGGGGGGGCGCCGGCTGGCGTGACTCCACCCTGAAACGACCCGGGCGGCGGGGCCGGCGTGTTGACCAGGGCCTGCCAGTCCTGCGAGGGGGCCCCGTACTGGGCGAAACCCTTGCCGCGCAAGGTGCACGCGGCCGTCGTGCGCTTGCAGACGCACGAAACGTCGACCTTCGGCTTGCCCTTCTCGGGCTTGACCTCGCGGTAGGCGACCCGCATAGTGCATGATGAACAGACCCGCCACTGTCCATGCCCATTGCACCCGTACTCGACGCGGGTGGGCAAGTGCCGACACGTGTAGAACGCGTCCGGGATCACCCGCAAGCGCCTGATCAGGTTCGTGGGCCAGAACCTTTTGTCGAGCATCATGCGCCCAAACTCGTCGGCGAGCTTGTTGAGCCAGAACACGATGCTGCCGACGATGGCCGCCCACCCCTTCTCCTTGCGGTTCAGGTTGGACGGGATTTGAGCCCCGGTGACCGCGTGCGTCCACGTGGAGCTCGGGTCCATCAGGTGGTCGACCAAAGTCAGCGGCCGCTGAGCTCGACGCTGGGCCTCGGTCTGCTGCTTCTTCTTCCTCTCCGTCGGCTGGCCGGCATTGACGCTGCCGACTGAAGGACCACTGGGCATCTCCGAAACGCGGCAGGCTTGGTGGCTGTAGCCCTTGCCGCGAGCGAAATTCGCTCCTCTCTGAGGCTCGAAAGCTCGAGCCGAGCCGCTGTAGCAGGAGACTCACTGTGATGAATGTCGCCGCCCACATGTGGATGAGATTCTTCCGGAGGAGGGTCCCGCTCACCATCGCTCCGAAGGCGTCGTCGCGATATCTCCCCTGGCGTCTTCTCGTCCCTGAGTGTCTGCATCCCTTAGCTGACGATCCAGGCTGGCTAAGCCCCATCGCGACGCCGTCTTCGGAACGATTCCCCGGGTCTATGTCGGGCTCGCTGGCCCTTGTCGGCGTGTCGAGACCGCCGCGGGACCTTCTGGCCCCCAGACAGACCCCCAGACCGAGCCCCAACCTTCCCCCGAGACCTTCGTAGCTGGTTAATTCGGCCCTCTGAGAGGAGGAAAAGTAGAAGAGGTGAGAGGGGGGGTCGACGATGGTCGAGGTCTTGTATGCCCCAACAGTGGTGTCACACTGGAAATCGCTCTCCTTGAGTCCTGGGTGCTGCTGAAACAGAGAGGCTGGACACCTGAAGCTCCGGCGGGGGGATTGTAACTCGTCTATTCGAATTGTCCTGTGGCCGCTGGGCATCCTCCTCATCGGAGTCTCCACGCCCGAGCGCCTTAAACTCATGACATTATTGTCGAGATCTGTCTGGAACCTAGCATTTCCTGAAGGCCTACTGGAAGCAAAGGGGGCACGTCTTCCTGTAAAACGTCTAACTCTACTATACCTTCTTTGCCCTGGATTCCGGTCGGGGCCAGGGCCGTGTGCAAGACCCTAGTGCCACCTCCTACTCCTCTGGCATTCCTGTTCCTAGGCTCTACCAAGCGAATCTTCAGGCCTAGCTTTTTCAGCCTCTGGGAGTGCCGCTCGAGCGCCTGGGCCCCAATCAGGCCCTGGCCGGCGGCGGTGTCCACCGCTGCCTCACCGGCCTCCACCGTGAGCAGCGCCGTCGCCTGCGCGGCCTGGCCCCTCTCGTTCTGCTCCGTCTCCGACACAACAGGATACAAAACGTTCGCGAAGACGAAGCCCGTGACGTTCGTGACCCCTCCTGCGGCTGCACTGGCACTGGGGCTCTGGCCATCCGATTGGGGCACTCACGCGCCCAGTGGCCCTTCTCGTTGCACTTCCTGCACCTGGTCTTCTTGATGAGCTCTGAGAGCGGAAGCCTGGTCTTTGTCTGACGGAAAGTGCCATCTGCTCCTCTATGACCTCTATTCTCTCGCGAGGTCGACACTTTGACCGTCTCCTTCGTCCTGTCGAAGAACCTGCGATCGACCTTCAACTTTCGCTTGAGCTCCCTGTTCTGCTTCCACGTCTTCCGTCTGTCCTCCTGCGTACTGTCGAATGCCGCAGGAAGCTCGTCGTCGTATAAATTCAGGTTCTCGATAGCCAGGTATATCTCGGTCTCTCCCTCGGTGTTGAGGGGCGAGACGTCGTCGTAGTCCACCATCGAGTCGTCCTCGTCGTCTTCCACGGAGTAGCTGGGCTCATTGTTCGTCCATTGTGATGTCCACGACGACGCGGCTCCTCGATCAGTATGATATGTGCGTGCCCTCTGATGGGCAAGATGCTCCTTTCTCGTCGCGTCCATCTCTCGGATGGCCTTGAGAGCATCGGGATGCGAGTCCTTCGTGGCCATGAGAACCTTCATCAACTGCTAGCCACGCTCGTCGAGTCCTACGCCCTCTTCCAAGAACATGAACTCCCAGCCTTCTGGCACGGGTAAACCCAATGTGCCGACTCGGTCGAAGGCCAGGTCTATTCTCGCGGCGTACTCTGTTAGGCCCTCGCCCTGCCGTCTCTGGAAGGAGAAGAGGCACTCCCTCGCGGCCTTGCGCTTCTCATCTCCGACGCGCTCGCCGCTCGGGAGGTCCAGGCGGTCGATCGCCTTCTGAGCGCCTTCCCACGACATGAGAGCCTCGTCTGGAATGTCTTCTAGCTTCCTCTGGAGGTCCATGGGCAACGCCTTCAGGATACGGTCGGCGTGCTTGGTCTCGCCGACGTCCGTGCTCCGGCGCCGCCTCATGATCTTCCGTCGCCATAGCTTGTATTCTGGCCATCCGGCCCATGGCTCAGGGTCCGCGAAGTCGCGACCCCTTTCTTTCCAGTTCCAGCCGCCGTCCTTGGAGTCGTCCCACTTCCAGTTGCCGTCGTTCTGGGCTTCACTACAATTCCAGCGACCCTGACACCAGCGGTCGTGGTCGTCTCGATCAGGGGCCCTGCTGGACGCTGAGCCGGCTGCGGCTCTGTCCCTGGCCCACGGGTCCGTGCAATCTCGCTGCCATTCATCCTCTTGGTGTGCTTTGCCCTCTGCTCGCCGTTCGTCCGCCTCTGGCTCTGGACTAGGCTGTTGAGCTTGGCTACGCGCATAAGTGAGGATCTGCTGCAGCTGCGCTTCCGAGAGCGGGCTTGAGATGCGGTGCTGCTCAACAGTCCGTTCAGGTTGTCGTGTACGCTCAAGCAAACCTCGTAGTTGCTCTCCTGAGAGCCTGATGCGGCCGTCCTCGTCTGCTCATTGTCTCGCTGTCCCACTAGCTGTTGCCACCGGCCCTTGGCCACTATGTTCGGATCCTTGAGATTGGTTATCAGCACCCTCCTCGTCCGCTGGCATCGGTCCGCAGAAAGTCGACTGAGCGCCGGTCGTACCGACGCTCCGCTACCACTGTCTCCCCACGATGTCAGCTCAGGATGAGATGCTGCCTCTTTCTCGAGCCCGTCCGAGCAATGTCCCAAGGCCACCAGCAGCTGCCAGCCAGGATATCGGAGAGAAGGTGGGATGGATTGGAAGGTGACTGGGATTGACAGAGAGGGGCTGTGAGGGACGTGCGGCTTGAGCCAAAGATGGATACGGACATCGCACCCCTCTCTGTATGTTCAAGCACATAGGCAACCGTTGGAGGACACAACTGCAAATCAATGAGCTGGAGGCGCTCATTCCCACAACACGCACACACACCTCTTTTCAATACGCGCGCACGCACATGCGCACCCGTGCGCACCCACATGCTCCTGCACACGCGCATTGAAAATACACTCCCTCCTCCCTTGCCTGGACGGGCAAGCGCGGGCGAATGCGCGCCCAGTCGCACGCGCACACAGAAACACACACCCAGACATATATACACGCACATTCAAAATGCACTCCCCCTGCCTCCTCTGGACGAGCCCTGAAAAAGGCCAGGCGCAATCGCAAATGACCGAAAACCAACGCGAACGAGCCAAGGGTGTCGCTGCCGCCAGGCGTTCTTGGACAAACCCAAGCCCCAAACTCCATCCGGACCCCCCAACCCTGACCCCGAACCCTAATCCTAACCCCCAATCCTATCTTTAACGTTTTCGATTCCCGGGTTCGACTCTCCACCGGCGGCCTTTCGCCTCCTCCCTTTCGTGTGGTGCCGGGGACGAAGGGGAGGTGCCAGAGGAGGTGGCCCCCCCGGCCCCCCCCCCCCTTGTGCGCCGGGGACGAAGGGAAATGCCAGGACCGGGAGGGAGAGGGTGGGCTCCCCTTCGGCTCCGAACCTCCCCTTTCGTGCAGGGAAGGCCCCGCTCCCCCCCCCCCTTCCTCGTGCGCCAGGGATGGCGGGGAATGCTTGGGGGGGCGCGATTCCCCCCTCCCCCCCACCTTTCGTGCACTGGGGGGGGCCCTTTCGCCCTCTCCTGTTATTTTTTGTTGGATATCGCTCTGTCACACGTTTCGTGGCTCCATAAAGAGCTCCACCGCAAGCCGCACTGGCTGCGTTCGCATGCGCCCACAGAAACAATTTCGGCACACCCCTCACACGCTTCGTGGCCCCACGGGGAACTCAACCGCAGGCCGCAGTTGCTGCGTTCGCATGCGCCCGCCGCGCCCATTTCGGCACACACGTTCCGTGGCCCCATAGGAAGCTCCACCGAAGGCCCCAGTGGCTGCGTTCGCGTGCGCCCACCGCGCCAATTTCAGCAAACCCCTCGCACGTTTCGTGGCCCCGTAGAGAAACCCACCGAAAGCCTCAGTGGCTGCGTTCGCATACGCCCACCGCACACGTGTCGGCACACCCCTCACACGTTTCTTGGCCCCATAGGGAGTTCCATGCGCCCGCCCCGCCTATGTGGGCACACCCCTTCGCACGTTGCGTGGCCCCATAGAGAGCGCCACCGAAGGCCCCAGTGGCGGTGTTCGCATGCGTCCGCACCTATTTTGGATCACCGCTCACACGTTTCGTGTCTCCCTAGGGGGAGCCACCGAAGGCCCCAGTGGCCGTGTTCGCATTCGTCTGCCGCGCCCGTTTCGGTACATCCCTCACATGTATCGCGGCCTCATAGCGAACTCCACCGAAGGCCGCAATGGCTGCGTTCGCGTGCGCCCACCGCGCCAATTTCGGCAAACCCCTCGCACGTTTCGTGGCCGCGGAGGGAAATCCACCGAAAAACCCAGTGGATGCATTCGCATACGCCCACCGCACACGTGTCGGCACACCCCTCACACGTTTCTTGGCCCCATAGGGAGTTCCATGCGCCCGCCCCGCCTATGTGGGCACACCCCTCGCACGTTGCGTGGCCCCATAGGGAGCGCCACCGAAGGCCCCAGTGGCGGTGTTCGCATGCGTCCGCGCCCATTTTGGATCACCGCTCACACGTTTCGTGTCTCCATCATGGGAGCCACCGAAGGCCGCAATGGCCGTGCTCGCATTCGTCTGCCGCGCCCGTTTCGGTACATCCCTCACACGTATCGCGGCCTCATAGCGAACTCCACTCCAAAACGGCCGAAGAACCCCCCAAACCAGCCCAAAACGGCCAAAGATGCCTCCAGGAGGGCCCCAAGACGGCAGAATAACGCACCAGACCTGCCTAAGATGCCCCCAAGACGGCCCCCAAAGGTGCTTCAGAGAGGGAACGGGAGCCGAACATCCGAGCCTTCCGCCCCGAAAGGCAAGCGGAAGGCCCCAAGAGGCGCCCAGAAGGATCAAAAGGGCCCCCAGGAAATCCCCAAGAGGCCCCAAAGGTCCCCAAAAGGCCACAAGAAACGCCAAAACGGCCCCCAAGAGGCCCCCCACGAGATCCCAATGAACATCCAGTATGCTGCATACTCACAGCTCAAGCACGGTGACAGGATGGGCCGAAGACTGGTGGATAATACTACTGGCGAGCACTCGTCAATAACAAATCATCAGTTTCCAAAAAAGCCCATGCGAACAAAAAACGGACAACGTGCACACGCGCGTGTCGTCGCGCGCGAATGCCGAAATCTTTCCAAACACATAGGGTGTCTTAAGGATTTCAAAAACCGAGTGTGTCGAACGCACATACGAACACATGGTCGCGCAACATGACTTGCCAACAAATGTCTGCGCGAACCAAAAAAGCCATGCGGGTTCCAACGCTTTCATCACATGCGACCGAAAAGGCCCTTCGCGCGCGCATGTCGGAATCGTTCGGACGCCATTTCACGCGTGCGATGGGGGGAAGGGCACGATCCCTGTCGCAAAATACGCGCGGGCCACTCGCGCCCGTCGGCCGCGCGCGCATGTCGAACTCCTTCCAAAACTTTCATCACTTACGCGTGGGCACCATCATCGTCATCAGCGTGACCAACGTCGGCACCGTCATTAGCCTTGCCGTCGCCATCGTCACCGTCGTCACCAACATCGCTACTATCATCATCGTGCCTGCCGGTGTCGCCGTCGCCATCATACCGCGCTCGCCCGAATCCTCGACTCGCACCGAAGCGGCTCCGCGTATGCTAGCCGCGCTGGGACAACGGTCAGCGCCACCGCGGCCGCGTCGGTCGTACCAGACTAGCTGGCCGCTTTGCGCGCGAGCCTGCGCGCGCTAGCGCCGCCGCAGCGATGCGCCAGCCAGCGCCGAGCAGTCATCGCAATCGCCGCCGCATGGGTTTTGCAAACCAAGCTGCGGGTGGGTGGTTGGGGTGATTGCGCAAGCAGTGGAGTTCACAACTTGAAGTTCGGCAGGGTGAATTGCACCGCGTGGGTTGCACCACGAAGGCTGCACAACATAGCTTGCACCGCATTGCTTGTACAACGCACCATATAGGTTACACCACATAAACACGCAGCATTGATTGTACCATACTTATTGCACCACATAGATGGCACCACATGTATTGCACAACGTATATTGCACAACGTACGGTCCACCACGAATATTGCACAAACGATATTGCAGAAACCAGATTGCACTATATTGCGCGACGTATTCTGCACCACATGTGTTGCACAACGTCGATGACACCATATTTAAAACATCACTTCAAATGCATGGCATCGATTGCGCACCCCACATACTGCACCACATCTATTCCACGACGTAGATATCACCACGTGGAATACACAGCACAGGTATTACAGCAGATATTGCGCAACGTGAGTTGCACAACATTCATTGCAACACATCCGTTCTCCTTTCTAAGAAAGAACAGACTCTACCCCCCGGAGTTAACGATCCCCCTGGGGTATTGCGATTTCATATTTATTTTACACACTCGTCCATGCTAAATATGAATTCGTATTATCCCAGCCAAACCGGTATCACTCCCCCGCCATCCTCTGCAACAAATACTATGCGCGCGCTCTCGTTTATCAGCAATCATACATTTTCTAAAATCCTTTGCGCATACCAGAATCCTCCAAAACTTTCGGTTTCGGAAGGATAAAAAATCGTGCGTCCAAAAAAACATTCAAACAACACAAGGTTTCGCAACACAAATCTTCAACAAAAGCGTGCGCGCGCGCTCTTGCGTTGTCGTCGTCGTCCTCGTCGCCTTCCTCCCGCCTCCCTCGTCGTCGTCGTCGTCGCCGTCGTCGTCCTCTGTCTTTCCTCGTCGTCGTCGTCGTCTTGGCGTCGTCGTCGTTTCCGTCGTCGTTGTCGCCGTGGTCGTCCTTCCTCCCTCGTCGTCTTCGTCGGTGTTCCGCCGTTGTCCCTCCTATTTCGTCGCCGTCGTCGTCGTCGTCGTCGTCGTCGTCGTCGTCTTCCCTCCTCCATCGTTGTTGTCGTCGTCGCCGTCGTCCTCCCTCCTCCCTCGTCGTCGTCGTCGTCTTCGTTGGCGCCGTCGTCGTCGTCGTCGTCGTCGTCTTCGTCGTCGCCGTCGTCGTCGTCGTCGTCGTCGTCGTCGGCGTCGTCGTCGTCGGCGGCGGCGGCGTCGTCGTCGTCGTCGGCGTTGTCATCGTCGTCGTCGTCAGCGTCGGCGTCGGCGTCGTCGTCGTCGGTGTTGTCGTCGTCGTCGTCGTCGTTGTCGTCGTCGTCGTCGAAGTCGTTGGAGACGTCGTCGGTGTCGTCGTAGTCGTTGTCGGCGGCGGCGTCGTCGTCGTCGTCGATGGCGTTGTCGCTGTCGTCGTCGGTGTCGCTGCCAAGTGCCATTTGGTACCCATCGTCAAGGTCGTCAGAGGTCTTGCGACCAAGTTGCGGGTGGGAGGGTGGGATGTTTGCACGAGCAGTGGAGAGGACAGCTTCAAGTTGAGCAAGTTATTGAGTTCACTACATAGACTGGTCCACACATATTGCACAACATCGATTGCTACACAACGCGCTGTTTGGGGGCCGCGCTGGCTGACATTTTTCAACACTTTTGGTCCATGGGGGCCGGATCCGGGATCTGAAACCGTCAGAAACATTTCGGGATGAAGCCTTGTCCCAGGGAAGGGGTCCAAATATATAGAGGCCGTCGACCCAGGCGACAGCGGGTTCGGCGGGGGTCTGGGAACTTCAAAGAATTTCGAGCCAACGCAGGTCCGTATCATCTTAACTCAGTGCCTTGCAGCGGGCTAGGCGTGATTATCCTCGCGCTCTCGCGTCATCTCCCGGAGAAGGAGAACCCTCGGGCCCCAGGGCCGAGAAGGAAGCGCGGCTCGGTCATCCTCGGGCCCCCATGCTTGGCTCAAGTGCGTAGGTGAACCAAGTTCACCGTGAACCTGGTCGCCCCGCAGGCCGGAATGCCAAGGCATCTCTACTTGTAGGTGATGCAGCTGTCGCGGAGGCAGGATTTGCGTGCGGGAGCAGCAAAACTGGCTCCAAGTCTGGCTTAAACTGGCACGTTCCCCCGAAACGCACACAGACAGCATGCTACACATGGTGGAAATCGACAGATGTTTCGGCCAATGCCCGTTTGCATGCTGGGAATCACGTCGCTACGCGTCACGCAAGCTGGGCCTTCGCGAGCACCCAGACAACAATGCATCATAACCTGTGCAGATGGCCACGGGCTGCAATTCTGGCCCATCACCTGTGTTAGAAGGCTGGTGTCATGTAATAAAACATGTCGCGCACAAGTTCCAAATAGGAGCACGCCAGATAAAGAGGAGTAGTGGCTAGGGTGGGGCAATGGGAAGGGGAAAAGTGAAGCCTTGGTGTGTGTGTGTGGGGGGGTCTACTCGTGAATTCAAACGGCTAGAACTAAGCGGAACAATTCAAGCGGACGCGCCGCCATCCGAGTCCACACCGGCGGCTTCACCAGGGGCATGACTCATGCGTGCTTTCACCTGCTCCTCCCAGCTCTTCTGCTTGGCCCGCTCTTGCTCCAAGATGGTCAGGTCGGGCTTGAAGCGCTCCACGGAGTTGAGCGCCTTGAAGACGCCGCGGCCGCTGTGCGCCTGCGACGCCGCCACCATCCTGGCAGGCCGGCGCGCGGCCGGACCGTGCGCCCGAGCCGAAGACAACTCCGATCGGACCGCTCCGCGTCGCCTGACCGATACCGTGCAGCTGCGAGCCCCGCGCAAGGTCACCAGGCCAGACCGCCTCGCGCAAGACCCGCGACCCAGCCCGATGCAAGGGCGGAACCCAGACCTCCGACATCGTTGTATTCGAAGCGTGGGCCC
The DNA here is from genome assembly GCA_963575745.1 of Prorocentrum cordatum. Lineage (NCBI taxonomy): Eukaryota > Dinophyceae > Prorocentrales > Prorocentraceae > Prorocentrum > Prorocentrum cordatum. The sequence goes on from CAUYUJ010019603.1 coordinate 73,117, forward strand.
CCGGACCTCTCGACCCCATCCCCGGGGACCCGTTCTCCACGGGAACTGGGAACTGCCTGTCGGAGGCCAAGAGCGGCGAAGGAGCCGCGCGAACTTTTCGGGCCGACAGAGGTTTGGGTCAGGGGGCCCTCGTGGCATTCCGTCATTCCAGCCCCCCCCCCTTGCTCTCCGCCCCCGTGGTGACCCTTGGCCACCTCAGCCCTCCCCCCACGCCTGTTATCCGACGGCGCGGAAATTTCAAACTACCATGAAAAGTGACGACTGGAATTCCCAATCACACGCTTGCGCAGAACCTGCCGGGACCGTTCGATCCAAGGGGCCCGGGGCCCGACGCGGGGCGGTGGTCGTGCCTACAGACGTCAGACGGCAGAAGATACTCGTGAAGTGGGCATCCAGACTGGCTTATCATCTCGATCAATGTTTTAACGATGGATGTGCAGCAGCGCATCGCTGAGTTCACCCCGAGCCGTTTGCTGACGGCCCAAGGCCCAGGAACGGCCTGCAAGGGCCGACCACCGCGAAACGCCTCCGTCGCGATCTCTTCGGGTCGCCAGAACTCTGGGCCATTCCCTCGAAATCGACCCCCGGACCACTCCAGAACTTGAGGCCCTGGACCCTGGCCCCGGGTGCGTCCCGATTGGAGTTTCGGAAACGGATCCTGCCGCGGCGACGAGGGCACCCCAGGAAGTCCCCAAAGGACAACGCACTTCAGAGTCTGAAGTATCATGTTCACATCCGAATGAAAGGGGCCGAACGGTCTTACACCATCCCTAGGCGCGTGGGTGAAGTGGGACTTCGTGGCCCAAATTCTGCTTGTTTGTGATAGCTTGTTTTCTATGTACTGATTGCTGTTGATCCCCCTCCGGTACCTATGATCATTTTTCAACTGAAGTGCCCCTCCCGGGCTCGCGGCGTATTTTCTACGAAGAAAAATGTTACGCGAGATTGGGCCCCCTGGCTACTGGTTTTCAACAACAGCGGCTCCCGCCTGATACTTCCTTACAATTTATCAAACAAAATCTGGCACGCTCCCGCCTGTCCCGAAAATTCATACACGAAGCGCCCTCGGCGCTATGGAATAGCGCTCTCGCTCTAGACTCCCTCTCAGTTTACTGTACTCAGGAACCACGTTCTCGCCTGAGATTTCCTTGCCACCTCCTCTAATTATTCCCTGTCGTCCTCCATCTACTCTCTCCCTTCCTCTTGACCCCTTCCCTCCTGGCTCCCTTCCTCCACTCCCTTCCTCCTCGCGCTCTCCCTTTTCCATTCTTTCTGTTCTTCCAGTTTTAGGGCTGCGCCAATTACTCGTGGCAGGGAAGGATGATATATCCCCCAAGTGGGGTACGATCCGATACGAAGTGGGCAGGTATGGAGGGTTTGGGGTGTACATGTTTAGTGACACGCGACCAGGCAAGAGCGATCAGTCTTAACATGAATGTTGCTGTCCCGCATCTGATGCGATGGGCTTCTTGGTCTTCCCCATATCCTGAGATGGGTTCTTGTTATTCCTATCCTGAGGTGAGGTTCTGCAATTTATTCCCTTCTTCTCCTTCGTCCTCCTCCTCTTACCCACTCAGACTCACTCATACTCAGACTCGCTCCCACTCATATTCGACCATACTCAGATTCGCTCACACTCAGATTCGATCATACTCAGACTCTCTCACACTCGGAATCACTCAACTCAGGGTCACTCGCACTCATACCTACGCACGCTCTGACTCGCTCACACTCAGACTCACTCACACTCATATTCACTCATACCCAGACGCATCAATACTCACACTCATTCGAACTCTGACTTGCACTCCGACCCACTCACACTCACACTTACCCTTGCTCAGTCCTGCTCGCACTCAGACTCACTCGTACCCACACCCGCTCACACAGAGACCCACTCACCCTCATACTCAGACTCATACTCACCCACACTCATAGTCTATCACACTCAGACTCGCAGGGTGCGAGGATGTCAGGTGAGGCGCTGGTTGTAGCACTCCCAAGGGGGAGCCGCCAGGGTGTTTTCACGGGCCCGTTCGCGCCCAGATTGTGCGGACGTGTCAGGCGGCTTGGCTGTTTCAGTGGCCAGACTCGTCTGCTTGCATAGCAGATTGTGAGGATGTCTCGAGCGACGCGCTGATGTCAGCACTCCCAATTCGGGAACCGCCAAGGTGATTTCACGGGGTTTATGTGGGATGCCCTGGCGACGGACAGGCAACCTGGCACAAGGTTCGAGGCTACCCTGCATCTTGAAAGGTCTGCCACAGATCCGCACAACGCTGAGACTGTCATGTGGCCTAGTCTGATTCGTTGCTGTGCCCTAGAATGGCGGCAGATGAGCTTCCTGCAGCCTGGGGCCTTAGCGATGTGGCGGCGAATCAAAGAAATGATCTGTCATCTGGCTCGTGTTGCGGGAGAATGGCGGCGCCAAATGGATATTTAGTGTCAAACTCAGGCGCGCACTCGGTAGCAACATTTGTGAGTCGTGGGTGGCTGCCCCTCTGCATGAGCCTCCACTTATCAATGTCGTTCCTCCCAAATCGTGGTAGGATCGCAACCCTTGCTAAAACGCGTGGTACGCTCACGCCAGGTCTATGCCTTACACCTGGTGCACACGAAAAGCTAGGAGTCATCGCTGCATCGTAGGGCCAAACGCCTGTGTCCCAGAGCTGTCATCTCTTGCGTGGCTGGCGGGGGCTCTCTACAATAATCGTGAACCAGAGGCTTAGTCCCAATCCAACGAAAAAAAGTAAACATCACTTGCGCCGCCAAGCTCCTCGGTACCAGTCCAACTGGTGCGCAATGTAACAAGAAACGCCCGTGTCGCCTTGCTTAGCTCAAGCTTCGGCCAACCCGAAAGGGCAGCGGCGGCGACGCGGCAAACGGCCCTGGAATCTGTAACACGCTTGTTGACCTAATCTCCTTCATCAAAACTCATCGTCGGGTGAATCGGCGCACCATGTTTAGCAACCCGTGTCAACTGCATCATTGCCGAGCTTCGAAAATCGATGCTCGATGCTGAGATCAGGGATATCTACGATGTGTGCTTTAACATTGCGTATCTCCTGCCAGTGGGCGGAAACAGTACCGACAACATAACCAAACTATTTCTTCTTTCTCGTGGGGAAAACGAACAGACTTGGGCGCACAGTGTTTCCTAACAGCTCGGGTGTGCCAAGAGGTCGCGTTGCCAGTGAGTTGCGTTGGACGGTCGGCAAGGTCTTCCCAGTCTTGTTCCTTTTCCTCCTCCGGCGAATCGCGACTATCTTCGCGCTCCTCCCGGTGGAAGCGACCTATTTCGCAATCTTCCCGTTGTAGGCGACTAGGGCGTCAGGTTGGGTGTCGGGAGCGGTGCCCCCTTCCTCCTGCGACACGCGACTATCTTCACACTCTTCCCAGTAGAGGCGACTGACCGTCGCAGGGTCTGTTGGAATCCGAGGCGGCTGGGTGTTCCCAGGGGTCGTGTCGCAAATTGGTTGTGTTCGACGGTCGGCAAGGTCCTCTCTGTCTTCTCCCTGCCCCTTCCCCTGCGGCTCGCGACCCATTTCGCGACCTTCCCGGTGTAGGTGAATGACCATCACAGGGTCTGTTGGAATCCGAAACGGCTGGGTGTTCCCAGGGTTCGTGTTGCCAGCGGGTTGTGTTGGACGGTCGGAAAATACTTTCTGGCTTCTCCCTGCCCCTCACAATGCGACTCTCGACTATCATCACATTCTTTCCGGTGGCGGCGACTGACCGTCGCAAGGTCCGTTGGAATCCGAGGCGGTTGGGTGTGCCAAGAGGTCCCGTTGCCAATGGTTTTCGCGGGACGGTCGGCAAGGTTCTCCCTGACTTCTTCCTGCCCCTACTCCTGCGATTCACGACTATCTTCGTGCTCTTCCCGGTGGAGGCGACTCATATCGCAATCTTCCCGGTGTAGGCGACTAACCGTCGCATCTCGAGGAATCATGGGCAGGGAGGGAGGAGAAAAGTCAGTCTCAAGGGAAACGCCCTGCGTGGGCGCGGCGCCAGCCGGTCTGCGTCGTGGTCATGCCGCCGGGCAGCTTTGTTGGACAGCCGCGCAAACCAAGCTGTTCCAGGATAGCGTCGACAGAAAGATGGCCGTCAGGCTGGCAGTCGGGCTGGCCGCGGGGCTGGCCGTCGGGCTGGCAGTGGGGCTGACTGCCGGGCAGGCCGCGGGGCTGGCCGTCGGGCATGCCGTGGGGCTGGCCGAAGGGCTGGCAGTCGGGCTGGCCGAGGGGCTGGCCGTCGGGCGGGCCGTGGGGCAGGCCGTGGGGCTGGCCGTGGGGTAGGCCGTGAGGCTGGCCGTGGGGCTAGCAGTTGGGCTGGCCGTGGGGCTGGTCGTAGGGCTGGCAGCCCAGCGCCAGGCCAGCCGGCCCGCCCGGCACCGTCGCCGCAACGGCAGCGGCGGCCGCCGCGCGGGAGAGGGCGGCCGCCGCGGCCTGCGGCAGCCGCCGCGGCGGCGGCCTCGGCGGCAACGCCCGCGGCGCACCAGGCGCCGGCAGCGTGCGCGGCGGCGCCCGCGCGGCCCCTGGTGCACGCGGCGGCGGCGGCGGCCGCAGCGCGCACCGCGCCGACGGCAGGAGCAGCGGCGCCAGCAGCGCTAGAGGCGCCCGCGGCCGCCGCAGCGCCAGCGGCGCCGGCGGCGGCCACGGCGCCGGCGGCAGCGGCGGCCCGCGCGTCGGCGTCCGCGGCAGCGGCCGCGGCGGAGACCGCGGCGGGCCCGCCCTGCGCCGAGGCCCGCGGCAGACCGCGCGCGGCCGCAGAGCCGGCAGCGGAGGGGCCGGCGGCGCGAGGGGCAGCCGCGGCCCCCTGCCGGCGGCGCCGAGCACCCGGCACCACCATCGCGCGCAGGCCCGAGCGCGCGCCGACCTGAGCAAGGGGCGGGCTCGAGCCGACATGGCTTGAGCCAGAGGGGCTACGGACGCTGGTGGGGATGCACTTTTTAGTCAGCGCGGCCGCGGGCGAGCGCGCCGGCGGCGAGTCAGGTCAAAGCGGGCTGCGCAGCGACGAATTAAGCGAAGGCAGCGGGGGCAGGCCACGTCTAACGCAGCTAGCCGAAGGCGGCGACCCAGCGGCGGGCGGGTGGAAAGGGCGACTGAGACTGAGTCGAACTGCCAGCGTGCAAGTATGCATGGCGTCGGGAGCACCAGGAAATCGGGACAAACGACGACCCGGGTCGGAAGCCGAGGAATTAATGCATGGGCCCGAGCTGGTGAGGGTACTTTTTCGGTCGCGGCCGCGAGACGACGGTCAGGCGGCGAAAACAAAGTCCGGGACGCGAACTAGGCGAATTAGCTAGGACAGGCGCAGCCCGGCCGGCCCACTCAGACGGCAGCTGAGGGTTGATGGGTGAAGCTGAAATGAACGGCGCACTGCAAGCTCGGGCACGTGCACTGGACAAAATGTCACGGAATTCAAGCGGCCAAGGCACAACCCGCACAGAGGGGACGCGGACCACGATGGGCAAGTCCTTCGTGCATGGTGAAGACGTGCTGGCCATTGGAGTGAGTCGCCAATGTGGCGCCAGGCTCCAAGCTGACGACCTGAGCTAGCCAGACAGGCTAAGCAGTCGTGAGCCGTGGTGCAGCGCACAGGGGGGGCTGAAGGTGGGCCTGTAGGACTGCACCTGCTGCGGAAGGCTGAACCACTCTGCGCCATGGCCGGCCCTAGTCAGACCACATCACAGTGCCAGGTGGTAACCGAGCGACTGTGAGCCATCCAGCGCGTGCCGGCACGGCAAGGCCACTGAGTGGGGGGGAACCCGCTGGCGTGGTGAGCATCGCCAGCGAAGAAAGAAAGATGGAATGCACTGGAAGTGTTGGTGCCGTGACGGCGAGCCGGACCAGAGCAGGTGGGTCTCCAAGAGAACGGGTTGAGCTGTGCCTCACGGGGCACGTGGCGTTGGTATGGGCGGGGTGCACTGTTGTCTCAAAGCGGTATGTATGGGGGGGGGGGGGGCTGCGCAGTGAGAGACAGGAGGGCCGTCAGACGCAATGTCAGGCCAAGCCCGCCGCTGGCGCTCCCACCCAAGCCCCTGGAACGCCAACGAACACCACGCGGCCCTCCAGGGCCGCAGCTGACCGCCGCTGGGAGGGGAAAACCAGTCCTCGTGCAGCGATGGGCGTGGGCGGCCCAGGGAGGGGGGGCGACGCCACCAACGTCAGACAGTACGTCGGTGGTCTCCAGGGCCAAGAGCGGGGGGCCCCCGCCTGGCCCCTGTGGAGAGAGGCGGGGGGAAAGCCGCCCCTCTCCTCGGTCAGGCCCCCTCGCCCGTGGGATAGGGGAAGTGGTTGGTCCTCGGGGTCGCAGCTGATTGCCGCTAAGGTCAGTGAATGTTGGGTGGGTCCTTCGGAGGTCATGGCACCGAGGGGCGGGTGGGAATCGCTCCGCGGACCTCTGTATGCGCTGAGTGCTGGTCCGTTCCTGCGGAGAGCGATGCCTCAGCGGGGATGGTGGGTGTTTGTCCTCCGGGGTCGCAGCTGACCGCCGCTAGAGTCAATATTGCCAAAACTGTGACCTGGATAGGTCGACCCGCCGACGCGCGGGGGAGGGGGGGTCCCGTGGCCGACCCCCCGCCACCAGCGGGTGGGTTGGCTGTCGTCGTCGGACAGCAAAGTGAATGAGCCTGGGGCCTGTCTGCCCTGCGGGCGGGCCCCCTGTCCTGCCAGAGGGGGTGGGATGTCGGGTGCTGGGGGGGGGGGGGGGGCCCGCGTCGGGCCCGAAAAAGAGGGTAGGTCCACTTGTCCAGTGTGGACTGTCTAGCTATGCCGCGCCGTGGGTGAGATGTGGGGTAACCTGCGCCCCAGCGCAGGTTCCCCCCAGGTATTGCGGCCTGAGCCGGGCGCGGCGAAGTGAAACTGGCCCCTTCGGGGCAAGAGGGGCCGATGGGGGGCAGGTTTCGTTGGCCAGGTGCGCCGGAGGTGCTGAGGTGGGCAGAGCCCGGCACAATTAGCGGGCGCGCTTGTCCGGGTGCCGGTCGCCCCCCCTAGGGGAGTACCGCTTGCCCTCTCCTTTCCAGTCTGAGTCCGTCCATGGGGCTTCATGCCGATCCCACGCGGTCCTTTCCTGCCAGCCCTGCCGCTGGCTGGGGGTGGCTGTACCGATGGCTCCGGCCCAGCGGTCGTGCGTAGCCGCGGGAGCGGCCGCTCTGCCCTCGGTCGTCCATGGGGCGGGCTTGCTGCTGCTGCCGTAGTCGCGCTGGGCATGTGCACGGGCGTCGTGGCGCACGAAGTTCATGTGCTTGTCCCTGACTGCTGCGCACTTGATGTTGAGCCCGAGCTCACTATCCATCTTGTAGGCATCGTGCCCTGCGTCGCTCCAAGCCTCGAGGAAATCTGCGCACGTCTGGACTGTGTTCAGTTTGGGGTTGCTCTTGTGGCCTCCACTGGGGTCCTGTCTCAGGGCAGCCCGCTTAACCCATGCGCCCCATATGCCATTGAACGCTCCTCTCAGCGTCTTTTGTAGGCGTATAATCTTCTCCTGTACGGGCTCGTCCCTTTCCGCGTCTAGAGTTGCGATGGTACTCTTGTGCATGGGACTGCATCCCATGGGGTCGTTCAGATCCTCGTAGTGTGGCTGTGCGATCCTGACGTCTCTCCAGGGCGCCCCGTGGATCTCCGCTCGCGTGGGGTTGCCCCTTGGTGATTTGGCGGCGCGTCCTTCCCCGTCCTTGATGTCTTCTGACGCGGGCTGGTGGCGCCCCTGTCTCCTGCCGTGCGGCTCAGGGCGCGCTCGTCCCTGGCACCCGTGATGTCCCAGGCCGAGCTGCTTGCCTTCTCGGAGCTGTCTCTCGCACTCCGAACCTCCCGAGTGGCAGCTCGATCGACGGTCTGTGAGTACGGGGTCCAGGATTTGTTCCTTGGGGGCGTGCCCTTAAAGGCGTTTAATGGATCGAAGAGGTCCTCCTCCTCGCCTTCGTCTGCCACTGGTGTCGGGCTAGCAACTGGGTTCGCGTCTTTGGCTGTGTCTGCCTCGCTCCCCGCGTCTTCATCCCAGTCGGGGGCATCCGGTTCGCCCTCGGTCTTGCCTGCCTGGTTGGAAGGGCCTAGTCCTTCCGCGGGAGGGTCGTTGGCCCCGTCGCCGCCTGGGGCCTGTGGGTCTACTCTGGAGGGGCAGCCTGGAGCTGCGTCCCGCTCTGGGCCGTGGCTGTCTGCTGGGGGGGTGTCTGCTGCCTCGCCTGTCCTGTTCAGCCAGGATGCCGCTGGAGAGTCGGCCGCAGTTGCGCAGTCCGTGCCCGTCTGAAGTGGATCTCGGTTGGCAAGCACTCTGATGGTGCCGTCGGCGAGGGCCGTGGGATCCATTCCCACGAGGTATGTCAATTGGGTGCTGAGCCGCTGGCGGAGGGGGCACTGGCCCCGCTGCTCGGCTAGGTCGGCAGCGTACCCACGCCACCTGGCCTCGTACATCCCGTTGGCTCTCGTTAGGTGGTACACTACTCGTGCCGCCGCGGTCCGCTGGCCGTCCCATGAGATGCCGGGGGGGTGGCAGTTGTCGGGGGTCGTCTCCCCGTAGATGTCGACCAGGAGGAATTGGCGAATACATCCTGGGGGCCACGATCCTTCGTCGGTCTTATCGCCCGGTATTCCGTCGCCGTATTGCACCACGTATTCCATCCATTGCCCGTAAATGGTGGGGTTCCACTCTAGTAGGTACTTGACCAATGAGCGTATGGCACTGCCTGATTCCTTCCCTGTGAGCCCAGAGGTGGAGTGGGTTGGTAGGGCGGGCCCAGCCGGCGGGGAGATGTCGGGGAACAAGGATTTGATGTCCCGTGCGGCGTCTCCTGACCCGTTACTCTCCCCGACGGTGCCGCCGTGGTCAGCGCTGGTGTGTGGTGGGGGGGGGGGGCGTAGCTCTGGCTGGGACAGGCGGCCTTGTGTGCGCATCCTTGGCGGCAGCGTTAACGCAGTCCGGAGTGAGGTAGACGCTGATGTCGTGGCTCTCCGTCTGCACTTCTGCTGCTGCTGCTGCCCGTTTGGCTGGTGCCGCGGGGTATGCGCGTGAGGACTGCTGGTCCAGTATGCGGTCGAGCGTGCCTGGGGCCACGTTCCAGATGTGGATGAGGCACCGTTTGCACGCCCAGCCGGCGTTCCACTGCTGCTGGGTCCAGAGGGTGGGCATGAGGTCCCAGGGCGGTAGCCTGGTCTCGGCGACGGTGGATGCTTCGGGCTCTGGGCTCCACAGAGAGCAGCCTAGTGCTGGGCTGGTTACCGACCACTCCAACAAGGGTGATCCTGTTGGGCAGGTGTCGCATTGGGCAGAGTAGTTGCCCGTGCGGTGCGAATCGAGCCCGAACCTTCCGTCTGACAGCTTGTGAGCTGGTAGTGTAGTGCCGTTGGCCCGGGGGCTGTAGGCTGAGGGGGCTCTCATGACTAGGTCGCACAGGCTGGTGGGGGTCAGGGCCGTGTAGGAGCGGCCGTATCCAATCGGAAGTCGATGCATGGACGGGAGTGTGCGTGACTTCTTCTTATAACGTGTCTCGTCCAATGTGCGCTTGTACGTCTGCAGACGCTGCTGTCGTGACTTCTTGTTGCCGCAATCGTACGTGGCGAGGGGGACCTCGATGCTTTTCTTTTCCAGGTGACCCAGCACTGCTCGCACAGCCACTTGCAGTTCTTGCCTTGCAAGTACGCCTGGGAGCGGTTTTGTGCGATGTGTTCCCTTGTGTCGTCGTCCTCCCAAGTGCCGGCTGAGCCCCTGATCCCTGTTTTGGGACAGTCGTCTCCGTCGCAATCGAAGCAGCCATCCTCCTGCTCGACGCGGAACCTGTCGTCGTTCACCCTTGGCGGGATAAGTAGGGTTCCAGGGGCCGGGGAAGCGGGGGGGTCATCGTCGAGCCGCCTGTTGGAGATGTCGATTCCTCCTCCGATATACCAGGTCTTCCATTGAGCCTGGGCATCCGAGCCCTTCATCTGACCCGCTGAGTTCATTGTGGAGAGTGCAGATGGAGCACTTGCCCTTGCCCTGGGAACTGACCACGGCAGGTTGGACTAGCCCCTCTAGCACCCTCATGGGGGCCTCCAGGGGGAACTTGCTCTTCAGCATGCCAGCCCAGATTTTTGGACACCCGTGCTCGGCTGCAACCTCGTGGTGGTGGGCGTACGTGGCGAGCGTGCTGATGTGCTTGATGGCGTCCTCGAATTTCCCGTGTAGGGAGGACAGATCACTCAGCTGGAACCCCCAGGCGCTTGCGAAACTGGTTCTGTACTCCTGGTGGACGTTCTGCCAGGGGGAGCAGATGCCCATGGCTGCTTCTATGATGTCCCCAGTGGCCTCTGGGTGTGGGAAGGGCCAGAGTGTCGCCCGAGGCTCGCGCAGTTGGATCATCATGGCAACGAGGAGGACCCTGAGTGTGGGGGTGTCCAGGGGGCGACCGTCGCTGCTGAGAAGGGAGCGCCTTAGCTCTGAGTTGGCTTGGCCCGTGCGAAGTAGGGACTTGAGGTGCTGCATCCCTGGGCGCGCGCGGTGTCGCCTGCATCTCCCTGTCTCTTGGCTCCATGCCCTTGGGAACTGGTGTGGGACGTCGGGGGGGGGGGGGGGGGGGGGGGGGGGGGGGGGGGGGGGGGCAACGGCTGGCGCCCTTCGGGCGGTGGCTGACGCCTCGCCCTGGGCGGGGGGGGGGGGGGGGGGGGGGCGACGCGTCTGGAACGGCTAAGCTCATGTCGCCCCAGGGGGTGCCCAGCCCGAGGAACCAAACCAGGGCCGCCCACGTCAAGTTGTAGACCAGGTTGCTGGCGTCTATGCCCAGTTCAACGTCGCAGCAGAACCCTAGGTGGCCCCATGCCTTGCGGTCAAATAAGCCCGGCTGCCTTGGTGTGTCGGCTATGGAGTACTGGTGGGGGTGCAAGCCAGACGCGGTGAACAAAACCACCCACCATGGCGGGGTCCTCGACGAGTTTCTGCAGGCTGCTGCGTATGGCGTTTCCAAGGCTGCTCCATGAAAACTCTGTGTCCAGCGGAGCTGCAATCTTGTCTGCGAAGTTCTTCTCCATTGAGGCTCGGGCTTTCACTATCGCGTTGTCCAGCCCTTTGATGACTTCGTCTCCTGTGTGTGAGGGGGGCTCAGGGATCCAGGATGTGAGGTCCTTGATGGGGTCGAATCCTTCGTCGACCGTGAGGGTCCAACGACTGCCGCTGTGCTCCGGGTGCAGGAAGCGCACCCACAACTTGGCGAAGCGGCCGTACTCGGAGAGCTCACGGAGGCGAGATCCCGTGGCCGTGGCGAACATCCTACCGTCACCGATGATGACCACGTTGCGCGTGGCTCTGGTGATTGCCACGTTCACCCTGTTGGCGTTGTCCAGGAAACCCCAGTCATGCCAACTGTTGGACCTGATTGTCAGGAAGATAACCAGATCCGCCTCGCCGCCCTGGCTGGAGTCAATGGTCGAGAGGGTGAGCCTGCCACTCGCAAGGTGATCCTCTGCAATGCGCCGAACGCCTGGGGACCGCAAGGAGATGCCCGTGAGTCCTGAGTCTTTCTGCTCGAAGACGCTGGCGTAGTCGCTTGTGTCGGAGGAACGCGATGGGGGGTGGGCTGCGGGGCCCTTCCCCTGGCTTGTTTCGTCTTTCCTTTTCCCTTTGCCCTTGGCCTTGGCCTGCCTGAGGGTGCCGCTGACGCTGCGGGCGCTCTGGGGCCATCCGTTCTCGAGGATGGCACGCTGCAGCTGGTAGCCGACGACCACCCGTACCGTGACTCCCCCCTCCATTGCGGGGAGGAGGGCGCGTATGATATCTACCGTCTGGGCTGCCTCCAGCAGTTTGGCATATCCTGCGTGTAGCTTGGATGTAACCTCCAGGGAGGGGTTGTCGCCCAGTAGGAACCGGTGCCGTTCCCCGGCGGGTTGCTTTCCTGGGTCGAGGTTTCGCAACATCTGATGCATGTCGTCGCTGGTGGTGCAGGCGGCGTCCGCTAGGTCTTCGACCCCGACTTTGTTCCAGGGCTGGAACTCCTGCCATGGTAGATCCTTGACCAGGGGCCTCTGCGTCAAAGGGTCAGCTAGTCCAGTTCGCATTGTGTTGTTGTAGAAGACCCAATTGGGCCAAGCCAGCAGCAGGGGGTGCATGCGGTAGCGCAGGCTGGGCTGTATCACGGCAGACTGGTGCCCCCCTAACGCCTGGTGTAGACGGTCGAAGATGGAGAGGCACAACCCTTGGTCTGCTGCCTTTCTGGAGATGACGGGGGAGCTGCTTGGGGTCGCCGACCAGCACGAGGTGTCCTCCTGAGCGAATGGCGCTGTCCAAGGACATGGCAGCCATTAGCTCGTGCGGCTGTCCTGCCTCGTCTATGATGAGAAGGGCAACTGGGGCGGCCTTCTTTAGTGCTTCAGCAGATTCGTGCGTGGCAATGACGGTCTTCGCGTCTTTGAGCAGCTGGGTCCTGAAGGCGGGGAAATCCTTAGAGGATGAACCGCCTTCGTAGGGGAGTCTGCCGTTGGCCCTCTGGTAGTGTCCTCCAGGGGTGCGCCCTGCCAGCTCCTTGGCCACCTTAAAGTCTCTGGCGAGGCGCGCGCACTTGGTCGGGAATCCCGAGCTGGAGCCCAGTTTGTTGTCTTTGTGAGCGGCAAATAGGGCCAGTGCCGGCTGGTGGGCGGCCGTGTTGGAACCTGCCGCCAGAGCGACCGTCATCCCGGGGGAGAGCGAGTCCGACCATGTGTCCATGGTTGCGACCGAGAAAATTGTCTTGCCTGTGCCGGGGGGGCCGTGTACGATCGTCACGTGATGCTGGGTGGAGGCTGTCAGGGCCCTTGTGGCGTCGCGGTTGAGACTGTGGCGCTTGGCTCCGTCCTCCAGGGATTTCTGTGCTGGGAGGTCACGGGCGCGCTGGAACACCTGCCCGGTGGCGCCCTCCACCTCCGCGTCGGTGAAAGGGGGGGGGACAGGAAATCCGGTGGGGTGAGTGGGCAGCGCCGAGACGGCACCGGGCGCAGGTAAGTCGGTGCAGGGGAAGCGGACTTCCAGGGCGGCTTTTGCACGTGCCAGTAGGGCCTGCCCACGCTGGGCGGTGTACGGAAGGTGAGGAGGTGGGTGACGACGTCCAGGGGGGTACCAATGAGGTCGCGGGGGACCTGCTGCAGCCGGTAGATCTCGGTGATTGCAGCCGAGATCCGCCGAAACTGGATCACGGAGGGCGCCCTGTCCAGCCTGTGCCGCGGTTGACCCGCGTAGGTGGGCTGGTCGATGCTGTCGTCTGCGTGGAATTCCCCGAACTTGTCTGTGTTGTAAGCGACGATGCATTCGTTGCTGGGGTACCTTGTGCCCGTTGTGAAACCCAGTGCCTGGCAGTCGCTCGGGGGGGTGGCGCCTCCGAGGTCGGGGGGCCATAGAAGCTTGACTGAAGCGACTTGGTCCACTGCTGGGCTGGTGAGGCTGAGAAGGAGTACGTGCGCGTCCTGTCCCGCATCCTGACCTTTGAGGAGGACTCTGAACACCAAGGGCCAATGTAGATGTAGCAGCACCTTCCCGTCTTGGGGTGGAAAGGCGTTCCCCGGCTGGTAGCGGTCGAGAGTATGACATTCTGAAATCTGATCGATTGGGATGACGGAAACTCCTAGGGCGCAGCTCTGCCTTCTGATGAGGTCTGTCCTGGCCTTGATCGAGTTGTCCCAGACGGTCTCGGTCGACGCCATGCACTCGGTCCAGGCCAACCTTTCAAGAGCCCGCCCATTTTGCCTCAGATCCTGCGCCCAATGAGGTGGGAGGTGGACGGCCTCCGGGATTTGTCCCAGTGGTGCGCGCAGACGGAACTGAGCGATTCCACAGCTGGCGGGGACGGAGTATAGCTGTCTGACGGCGTCGGCCGCAGTCGCTGCCGGCGGCTCCAGCGTCACTCTCCTCGCCCCCGCCGGGGGTGCGCCGCCGTGGCCATAGCACTCTTCTCCCTCGGGTGCCTCCGTGCGTGGTCTGTCGGCTGACTCTTGAGACGATGCTCTGCTGGAGGCGTTGGGCCTGTCCTCTCCCGCGGGGTGCCCGGATGGAGGGTGTAGGTGGTGGGCGGTGGCTTGGCCGGGGGTATCTCTTTCACTGGGCCTGTCTGACGGTCTCGGTCCACCACTGGCCGTCTTTGCCCGTGCCCTCCTCAGCTGCTGGCGAGGGCGCGTCTCTGTGGAATGGGTGGTGCCAGAAGGGGTGGCGAAGTCGAAGGCGTCATCCCTGTAGGGGAAGTTGATGGGAACGTGGACCCAGTCGTCTGGGAAAGACCAGCCGGGGAAGTGGAGTTGCCCTTGGACCTTCACCGGCTCCGTCGTCTTCCACCCGCGCCATGGGTACCTCTTGATACTGCAGTTGTGGACGTGGTCATATCCCTTTCCGTTTGTTATGGCCCACAGGTTGCCCGCAGACATGAAATCCTGGGGGTCGGGCCACCCGTTGACCCACTGCCTGTCGCCTTCGTGCCAGTGGCCAGCTGGTGCCCCTTACCATCGCAGTGCTTCTGACAGAGCTCACACCGCCAGCACCATTCGCCGTTGAAGTGCGCCCGGCGCAGCCAGGGGCATTCGCGGGCACGGAACGGGGGGGGGCCGTCTATTTTAACGGGGCCGTTTGAACGGCATGCCTCGTGCGCTGGCCAGCGGGCCAGCGGCCCTTGATTGCACTTGCGTTTGGGCATCCTCGGGGGTCGCAGCTGATCGCCGCTAAAGTCTTTTGAAAAGCAGGGGGGTCGCGGCCCGCTGCTTGGTGGGCCTCGGTGGGCGGGGCGATCGATCGATCAGCGACCATGGGCGATGGGGGGGGGGGGGGCGGAAGGCTTCCCAAGCGGAAAGCGGCGGCGGCACGCGCCATTGGATCGAAAAGGTCGATGTCTAGACCATGCGCGCTTGGGAAGTGAGCGGGGGGGGGGGGGGCGGTGCGGGCTTCTGCCCAATGTATGTGAGTGCGGACTGCGAGGTCGCCTGCGTTGAGTAAAGCATCCGCCCAGGACACCCCGAGGGCGGCAAGGCTATCTGCAGCCTTGTTCAGGCGGCGTTTCACGGCCTGCCAAGAAAGCACCCAGCCAATGTTCTCCGCCTGCGCGAGGGCGTACTCCATTTGCTGAGCCAGGTGTAGCCTCCTGTACCTGGCAGTGCCAGCCCCATATCGGATGGCCGCTAAGTTGCCCCCAACAATCCTGGCGGCCCGGCGGGGGCTGCGGAGGTGGGGCAGGAGTGCAAGTCCAGCGCGACAGCCTGCCACCTCGGCCATGTGTGCGCTGCTGCAGCTGGGGGGCGCTACTATGGCAACCGCTATTATTTTTGGGGTACCTGTAGCTGGGTCGTGCTGCCAGAAGATCGTGCCTGCGCCTGAGACCCTGGTGCGGCCGTCGATTCTCCGGGCGCCGCCATCGAAGGTGACTTCGTATGGCCATTGGGTGCTGTCTGTGTCTGGGAAGGGGAAGCTTCGGACGGTTACTTCGTCCCCCGGTTCAAGGTCGGTGTTCGCCGTCAGCGTTGTGGTGTGTGCGCGACAGTCTCGGCAATATGCTGACGTCCAGTTAGCCGTGGGGTTCTGTCAGTTCTGGGGCAGGGGAACCAGCCTCGGCCGGGCAGCATCCACCCCGCGCGCATCTGGGTGGCCTGGATAACTGCAAGCTTGTCTCCTGCGCGGCAGTGGCTGGTGACGACCGGGGGCCTGCGCACCTCTCTTCCAGAGCGTCGCGCGTGGCGGGTCATGTGCGGCCTGGCAGCTCCGCATATGGTCCTGCCGGGGGTGGCGCGCGGGTGGCGCGTGGGGCAGGTGTCTTGCATTGTTGCCCACGCGTTGGTCTCGTCCGGGTTGTCGTGCCTCGGGGGCTCGTCGCCGTCGTGGACGTCCTCGTCGCTGTCGCCTAGCTGGTCGGAATCCGCGGCGACGATGCCTTGGATAACGAGTCTGGCCGCGTCACTGGCCTCGAGGTGGGTGGCGGTGAGGTTGGCGCAGTATCTGAAAAAGATCTGGTGAAGCACCTTCACAAGGAGGGGTCGGTTGCCACCGCTGCAGGTGATGGCCCGAGCGAGGGGCTCGGGATCGCCCGGGCCCCGTGCGGTGTGCCAGGCCAGGGCGGCAGCAGGGCGCCAGTGCCGCGCGTGCTCTGTCGATGCTTCCCCGAGCCCGCAGAGCGGACACTGCCCATGTGGGCCCGCTCTGGTGGGGGCCCGTAGGCTGCCCTGAGTATGGGCGTAGGCTTCGGCCAGGCCCCGCAGGGTGAAGGGCAAGGAATTGGGGTCAGTAGCTGCCAAAGCGCACAGGAATGAGGCCCGTGACCTATGCGTCCAGCGCACCGGGCGGCGCCTTCGTCGCCGGGCCCAGCTGTGATCCAGACGCACTTGGCGCGTGCGCCGCAGGGGCATTGGTACGGGGGCCTCTCGACCTCACTTCTCCGCATTGCAGAGCCTGGAAGGCCGTTGCATAGTATGCGGATGACGTGGTGGGCCTCCGTGTAGGACGCGCAATGGTGCAGTAGGCCCCGCTCTTCCCCGTTCGAGGTGTGCCATCTTCTCTTTTGGCTGGTTTCAGTGAGCCACTTGGTGAACAACGAGCTGTGCATTTGCGCCCAGGCAGCGGCGTAGACTACCTTCCCAAGGTGTTTTCCTTCCAGTAGCTCGGGTTGCTCGCGTGCACGGTTGAGTGCTAGCGACGCCTTGCGCTTTGTGATAACTCTGGGTTTGGGTCGGGGCGTGTCTGGTTGCCGTGCGGTTTCGGCTGCCCACTTCAATAGCTTGTTCCACCAGATTCTGGCGCGCTTTCTGACTGGCGCGGGCCCCCAGAAGTCGTTCAGGGCGGCGTGCGCTCTGGCGGAGACGGCCCGAGCCGTGGCACCTTGGGGCACCCGGCACTTGGAAGCGTATACCTAATCCCGTGAGGATGAAGTCGGGGGCCCACGACGCCGCGGCAAGCCCAAATGCGGTCCTGAGCTGCGCACGTAGAGCGCGCTCTTGTATGACGTCGGGGGTGGAGTAGTGGGCAGCGTAGGGGACCAGGGGGGCCAGGTGCGAAGTCCATGCCGCTGCGGTGTGGGTGGGGGACATTTTGGCTAGATGTAGGGCCATGGCCCTGCCCCTCATCTCGGGGGGGGGGGGGGGGGGGCGCTCCCAAGTTCCTCTTGTGAGGGCGTCGTCTTGCCCCTTGGTGGGCCGCTCCCCTGGGGGGGGGGGGGGGGGCTGTTCACCTTCCGCCGCGCGCGAGACCGCCGCGGCGCCGAGGTGTGGCCGCTGGCCCCGCACTGAGGAGCTCCCGAATGGGGGTGTATTCCATGAGGTTACGCCACTCGTGGCGTCCTGCGGGCGCGGGGGCAGTCTTGAAGGTGCAGCTGCGCTGGCGCTGAAAGGGGGTGCATGAGTCGATGGAATGTTGCTCCGCGCGTCCCGCGAGGAGGGCCAGGGTCAGCTCGCCTGGAAGTCCGGTGATCAGGGCGCTGTCCCCGTCTTGCTCGTAGTGTACTGGGGCCTCCTCAGGAGCTTCCCTGAGGGCCTCTGAGTCAGCGGTCCTGATACCTCTACAACGATGTGCCTCCGCCAGGAGCCCGGCAGCGCGCGCAGCCCAGGGGTGGGCGATGGCGGCGCGCAGCGTCTGCTTCGTAGTGCTGAGCAACGCAGCAAGGTGATCGACGTATGTAGGATCGTCGTCAGCGGTGATGCTAGAGAGGGCGGAAATTAAGGGGGTCGTATCCCATGCGCCACAGGGGCGGGGAGGCCGTGCCTCCCATCCCAACGGATCGGAGGAGGCGCCGCTGAGGCACCTTGTGCTGTCCTTTGCAGGTTTGTACTCTTCGCCCACAAATAAATGAGTTCAGTGCGTGTAGGAGCCAAGGGGGCAGCCTCCATTTGCGGAGGAGGCTTCCCATCCACTGTAGGGAGATCCTCTCGGAGGCTTTGTTTTGATCGCAGAAGATCACGGCCGTGCTCGGGGCCTCCCCGACCTGGGAGGCTGCAATTTCAAAGAATCTTTCAACGGCGTCTGCGTGTCTGCCAAGCAGTGCGTGCCAGGCCGGGCCCGGTTCTGTGGGGGGCTTGGGGACTGACCCCAGGTGACTGGTGACCTTGGCGATATTGGGCCCGCATTGCCCTCCTCTTTTGGCAGCCTGGTTCAGGCTCAAGAGAGGTTCCACTGCCGGGCCCATCAGATCGGCAAGGGAGGCCCCATAAAGCCGTCGGAGGCATGTCGGCAGCTGGAGTGGCCTCGTGTCGTTGGGGCTCTCCGCTCCGGCCTTTTTGCCGATCCACACCAGTAGGTCAACTGACGGGCCAAGCACAGCGTCCAGGAGGGCGGGGTTGAATTCCGCAGCGTGCCAGGCCTGCGCTAAGAGGCAGGCGACGAACCTGGCCCCAGGGTGGTAGGCTTCGTAGGGTTCCCCCGTCCACCCAGGGGGCGCTTCCGCTGGGGGTGAGGACAATGGAGGCTAGCCTGCTCCACCTGGGCTGGGGCCTGCTGGGGACGTCTATGCCGGGGTGCTGGGAGAAGTGTAGGTCGAGGAGGCGCGAGGCAGAGCCTGGGAGGGGGGGCGCCGTGTGCCAAATCTTACTGCGACTGTCCCACAGGACGCGGTCGACCTGCCCAGGTCTATCATGCCAAGAGCCTGTGGTGTCGCGGACTCCCAAGATGGCGTGGGTCTTCTTGTAGATTTCCCTTCCGGTTCTGTAGTGGGCAGCCAGGGGGGCCGCTCCGCGCCTGGACCCCTCTGGGCAGGTGTCAGCCTGGCGGCCCTCCTCTGGGTTGTCTCTGTGTCCCACATCCTGAGCCAGTCAACGGCTGCTTCGGGGGTAAGGTCTTGCCCGTCCCACCCATACTCGTGCAGCTACGCAGCCAGGGCGCCCACCGGCCGTTAAGAATTCTCTCATGCTCCGTTCCTCCCCCTCCCCCTTCCATCCGTCCACCCTTCCCTTGTTGTAGGGCTGCACTAAATGCGCGTGGCAGGTAGGGAAATCTACCCCCAAGGGGGGACGATGAAAGACGAGGAAAGCGGTTACCGAGGGTTTGGGATTATACGTATTGAAGAGCACGCGAGCAAGTAATAACGAACAGTCTTAAAATGATTGAGCTACTATTTTTTGTACAGCATATACTGTTGATCCCTCCTTATTTTTACATAACAGCGAAGACTGATAGGTTTCTAATGGGGTCAAAAGAGAGCATCTGATGACTCCCCAGGGGGGTCTGGGCGGGAGCCGGACAGGCGAGGACCGGGCTCGTTTTAAGCAAACAGTCACACACTTCGTGCTCTTCGACCTCCCAGAACTCCATTCCCGGGCCACATTTTGGATGCCCGGAACCAACTATAGGCCACTTCGTGCTCTTCGACTTCCCAGAACTCCATTCCCGGGCCACATTTTGGATGCCAGGAGCCAACTGTAGGCCACTTCGTGCTCTTCGACTTCCCAGAACTTCACTCCCGGGCCACATTTTGGATGCCCAAAGCCAACTGTAGGCCACTTCGTGTTCTTGGACTTCCCAGAACACCATTCCCAGGCCACATTTTGAATGCCCGGAGCCAACTGTAAGCCACTTCGTGCTCTTCGAGTTCGCAGAACTCCATTCCCGGGCCACATTTTGAATGCCGGGAGCCAACTGTAAGCCACTTCGTGCTCTTCGAGTTCGCAGAACTCCATTCCCGGGCCACATTTTGAATGCCGGGAGCCAACTGTAGGCCACTTCGTGGTCTGAGTTTCCAGAATTCCATTCCTGGGCATGATTTTGAATGCCCAGAGCCAACTGTAGGCCACTTCGTGCTCTTCGATTCCCGGGCCACATTTTGGATGCCCGGAGCCAACTATAGGCCACTTCGTGCTCTTCGACTTCCCAGAACTCCATTCCCGGGCCACATTTTGGATGCCAGGAGCCAACTGTAGGCCACTTCGTGCTCTTCGACTTCCCAGAACTTCACTCCCGGGCCACATTTTGGATGCCCAAAGCCAACTGTAGGCCACTTCGTGTTCTTGGACTTCCCAGAACACCATTCCCAGGCCACATTTTGAATGCCCGGAGCCAACTGTAAGCCACTTCGTGCTCTTCGAGTTCGCAGAACTCCATTCCCGGGCCACATTTTGAATGCCGGGAGCCAACTGTAGGCCACTTCGTGGTCTGAGTTTCCAGAATTCCATTCCTGGGCATGATTTTGAATGCCCAGAGCCAACTGTAGGCCACTTCGTGTTCTTCGAGTTCCCAGAACTCTATTCCCCGGCCACATTTTGAATGCTGAGGCACGCTGATGCTGAGGCTGAGGCAGGCTGAGGCTGAGGCAGGCTGAGGCTGAGGCCGAGGCTGAAGGCAGACTGAGGCTGAGGCTGAAGCAGGCTGAGGCTGAGGCTGAGGCTGAGGCTGAGGCGGAGGCACGCTGAGGCTGAGGCTGAGGCAGGCTGATGCTGAGGCAGGCTGATGCTGAGGCAGGCTGAGGCTGAGGCTGAGGCTGATGGAGGCTGAGGCTGAGGCACGCTGAGGATGAGGCCGAGGCTGAAGGCAGACTGAGGCTGAGGCTGAAGCAGGCTGTGGCTGAGGCTGAGGCAGGCTGAGGCAGGCTGATGCTGAGGCAGGCTGAGGCTGAGGCTGAGGCTGATGCAGGCTGAGGCTGAGGCAGGCTGAGGCTGAGGCCGAGGCTGAAGGCAGACTGAGGCTGAGGCTGAAGCAGGCTGAGGCTGAGGCTGAGGCAGGCTGAGGCTGAGGCTGAGGCTGAGGCTGAGGCTGATGCAGGCTGAGGCTGAGGGCTGAGGCTGAGGCTGAGGCTGAGGCAGGCTGAGGCTGAGGCCGAGGCTGAAGGCAGATTGAGGCTGAGGCTGAAGCAGGCTGAGGCTGAGGAAGAGGCAGGCTGAGGCAGGCTGAGGCAGGCTGATGTTGAGGCAGGCTGAGGCTGAGGCTGATGCAGGCTGGGGCTGAGGCAGCCTGAGGCTGAGGCCGAGGCTGAAGGCAGACTGAGGCTGAGGCTGAAGCAGGCTGAGGCTGAGGCTGAGGCAGGCTGAGGCTGAGGCTGAAGGCAGATTGAGGCTGAGGCTGAGGCAGGCTGAAGCAGGCTGAGGCTGAGGCCGAAGCCGACGGCAGACTGAGGCTGAGGCTGAAGCAGTCTGAGGCTGAGGCAGAGGCAGGCTGAGGCTGAGGCTGAGGCAGGCTGATGCTGAGTCAGGCTGCGGCTGAGGCTGAGGCTGATGCAGGCTGAGGCTGAGGCAGGCTGAGACTGAGGCCGAGGGTGAAGGTAGATTGATGTTGATGCTGAAGCAGGCTGAGGCTGAGGCTGAGGCAGGCTGAGGCTGAGGCAGGCTGAGGCTGAGGCTGAGGCAGGCTGAGGCTGAGGCTGTGACTGCGACTGCCGTTGCCGCTGCGATTGCCATCGCGAATGCGACTACGACTGCGAGAACAGCATAATTTTACAACAGGATTCTCATCTGAATCTTAAGGGGAATGCTTCCAAATATGCTCCTACACATCGCTGTTAGGTTGCTTTGCCGGGATAATTTTGTTGTTTGTTTTTTTCTCCCCACAATCACAGCTTGCCTCTGTAGGGGTCCTAGCGGATTCACATGTGTGGGTGACCTACGTCGCCCATTTCGGTGGCCAGGTCCGGGTGCCCGGGTGCCCGAGGGTGCCCGGGTGCCCGGGGGTGCCCGGAGGTGCCCGGGGGTGCCCGGGGGTGCCCAGAGGTGCCTGGGGTTGCCTGGGTGCTCAACCTTCTTGCAACCTTTTAGCCCAATAGCTCCATAGCCCTATAGCCTTACAGGCCTGTAGCCCAATAGCCCAGCAGCAGCCCAAGTCCATATAACCCTACAGCCCTATAACCCTATAGCCTAATAGCCCTATATCCTTATAGCCCTACCTATACGACCACCTTGCGGGTGATAAGGAGATTGGGGGGGGAGGGGAGCCAGCAATGGGCAACAGTGGTGATTGTTGCGTTGCCGCTCGCTCTTGGGACCCTTGGTGTCGAGTTGTTTACGTCATTCTTCGCTCTTGGGCGCCTCGGTATCATTTCCCCCCGGGAACCAACGAAATAAACATTTATTTAATTCATCTTGCAAGGGCTTGGGGGGCCGTTAGGGCGTGTCTTTTGGACCTCTTGGGGGGTGTTGGAAACCTCTTGGGGGGCTCTTGGGGGCCTCTTGGGTGCCTTTCGATCTCACTCGATCGATCACACTATCGATCTCACTCGATCGACCTCACTATCGATCTCACTATCGATCCCACTCAATCGATCTCACTATCGATCTCTCTATCGATCTCACATGCGATGTCGTTACCGGTCTCACGATCGATCTCTCACTATCGATCTCTCTATCGATCTCGCAAGCGATGTCGTTATCGGTCTCACGATCATGGGACCACCGATCACACTATCGATCTCACTCGATCGATCTCACTATCGATATCACTCGACCGATTTCACTGTCGATCTCACTGTGGATCTCGCTACAGATCCTACTAGCGATCTCCCAATCGATATCACTCGATCTCACAATCTGTATCACTATTTATCTCACTATCGATTTCATTACCGATCTCACGGTCGATCTCGCTGTCGGTCTCACTATTACTATCAGTAATCGTACAAGTAGTAGTAGTAGTAGTAGTAGTAGTAGTAGTAGTAGTAGTAGTAGTAGTAGTAGTAGTAGTAGTAGTAGTAGTAGTAGTGTAGTAGTAGTAGTAGTAGTAGTAGTAGTAGTAGTAGTAGTAGTAGTAGTAGTAGTAGTAGTAGTAGTAGTAGTAGTAGTAGTAGTAGTAGTAGTAGTAGTAGTAGTAGTAGTAGTAGTAGTAGTAGTAGTAGTAGTAGTAGTAGTAGTAGTAGTAGTAGTAGTAGTAGTAGTAGTAGTAGTAGTAGTAGTAGTAGTAGTAGTAGTAGTAGTAGTAGTAGTAGTAGTAGTAGTAGTAGTAGTAGTAGTAGTAGTAGTAGTAGTAGTAGTAGTAGTAGTAGTAGTAGTAGTAGTAGTAGTAGTAGTAGTAGTAGTAGTAGTAGTAGTAGTAGTCTAGTAGTAGTGTAGTAGTAGTCGTAGTAGTAGTAGTAGTGTAGTAGTAGTAGTAAGTAGTAGTAGTAGTAGTAGTAGTAGTAGTAGTAGTAGTAGTAGTAGTAGTAGTAGTAGTAGTAGTAGTAGTAGTAGTAGTAGTAGTAGTAGTAGTAGTAGTAGTAGTCAGTAGTAGTAGTCGTAGTAGTAGTAGTCGTAGTAGTACGTAGTAGTAGTAGTAGTAGTAGTAGTAGTAGTAGTAGTAGTAGTAGTAGTAGTAGTAGTAGTAGTAGTAGTAGTAGTAGTAGTAGTAGTAGTAGTAGTAGTAGTAGTAGTAGTAGTAGTAGTAGTAGTAGTCGTAGTAGTCGTGGTAATCGAGAACTAATAAGAATACTGCGCCGAGCCGGAAGTTTCCCCAATTTCGCCACCACGCTCGCCGCGGCCATCTGGGGCGGCGCGCGCAGGATGGGACCCGTGGGGCCCGAGGGCGGATGGGGGCGATGTCGCGAGGGCAAAGCCGGCGCGCCGATGGGCAGCCCAGCACCCCGTTTGGCCGGAGGGGCCCAGTGCAATGCAAGGGCAGAGCCTAACCCCCGCCTGGGGTCGCGGGATCGGGTCCCCCTTCCCAACTCAAAATCTCAAATCCCAAACGGTGTACTGACCCGAAAGTGAGCAAACGGCATAGGACCTCCTCGAAGCAAGCTTTCGGGTTCGGTCATACGAGGACCCGAAAAATTTACCGGCCGACCTGACAATGGCCAAATGCCATAGGACTTGTGCCGGAAAGAATTTCAGGTCCGGTTCGAACGACCCGAAAATGCGCAAACCGCTTAGGACTCCTTCAAAAAAACATCATTCTCGAGGTCTTCGGGCCCACTCCGAAGAAACCGAGCATGGGCAAACCGCCTAGAACTTCCTATGAAAAACGGTTTCTCGGTGGTTCTGGGCCTCGTCCGAAGGAGCCGCCGGTGGGCAGACCGTTCAGGACTTCCTGCGCAAGAAATGGTTTCCCGGGTGATCCACTGTCAACGGGAACGCTCCCCGCGCGGGATCGAGGTTCGCACGGGGGCGCGGCTGCTCTCGCCTGTCCAGGGGGCATGAATTGCCGCGCCCTTCCAGCATAGCGTTTGCGCTGCATTCGCGCGGCGCCGTGCTTCTCAAATCGGAATAAACTTTCGGAACGCCGATGTAGGAAGTAATAGAAGTAGCGAACGTCGTAATCTTTGTTGTTGTTGTTGTTGTTGTTGTTGTTGTTGTTGTTGTTGTTGTTGTTGTTGTTGTTGTTGAACATTATTACTTCTAAAGAATAATTATTGTTGGGGCCCCTGGTGCACGACCCCCCCGCCGCGCCTAGGCCGCAGCCTCATTTTCATCATTTTCGTGAGGAAGTCTCAGGCAAAACGGGTTGGTCCGGATCCGGTTGTGTTGTTACGATCGGTTTTCCCTTGCAAAAAAAAGCTAAAGTGGACATTTCTTGTTCTAACATAACCAAACTTCAAGAATCCCTTGCAAAAAATAAGGTAAAGTGGACATTCGCGCGCGCAAGACGAAATCCTTCCAAAACCTTAGTTTTCGTAGCGATTTTAACATAAAAACATCAAAAAACCAATGGTTTTTCAACAAAAATTGTCAAACTTTCATCCCGCGCGCTCTTGCGGATTCGTAGGAAACCCAACACTTTTTAATCATTTCTGTCAAACGGGCTTTTGCGAGCAACTTTTTCGAACTTCTGCAACAACGGTTGCGCACCTGCCAGGGCCATCATCCCTGTCAAATAATACCATGCGGGACACATTCGTTTTTTCTTCGCGCGCGCACGCCGTCGTCGTCGGCCGCGGGGCCCTGAATAGTAGCCACGGTCGTCCGCATGCCACGAAGTGAAGTGTCCGAACGTCATAGGGCGGGAAGCTGGGTGTGGGTGGTGGCGAAGAGTCGTTTGGAAATTTGGTAGAGCTTGAACCGGCCCCCCCACAAAGTGGGGGTATTGCCCGCCTCCTATGAAAACCCTGGCACTGGTGAGAACGGTGTGTCCCCACGTGCTGGTAATTGTTGTTGTTGTTGTTGTTGTTGTTGTTGTTGTTGTTGTTATTGTTGTTGTTGCTGCTGTTCAGAACAAAATTAACACGGGCTCCGATTTGTTTTGGATTTTCTCAGAAATCTAGCGGTTACCCTTAAGGTTAAGCAACGCTCCAGCACCTGCGAGCCGGTGAATGCGTTGGCACTGGGGCGGCGGCGGCACGCCCCCCACGGAGCTGAAGAGGGTGTTAGCACTCTGGGCGTGCTTCCTGTGGATTCCCCAGGACCCCCGAAGATCCCAAACGATTCCTCAGGATTCCTCCGGATTCTTCAGGATCCCTCAGGACTCCTCAGGACCCCCGAGGATTCTTCACGATCTCTCCCTCTCATGCTCATGCCTTCGGCTCTCCCCCCCTGGCGCGATGGCCCCCCCCCCGTGGTCGTGGCCTTGTGGGCGTGGCGGTCGTGGTCGTCGTCGTGGTCTTGGTCGTGGTCGTGGTCAAAGTCGTCGTCGCTGTGGTCGTGGCCGCCGTCGTCGTCGTCGTCGTCGTCGTCGTCGTCGTCGTCGTCGTCGTCGTCGTCGTCGTCGTCGTCGTCCCCCCCATCCCATCACGGGGGGACCTATGAACCCTGGGACCCATCCACCCATCTGGGGGCGCGGGGGGGGGCCTGTGAACCTTCGGCCCGGGATCATGTATAATAGCGGGGGCGGGGTCACAACCCTCCCAGACGAGCCTTTGCAGAAATCCCCGCGTCCGGGGACCTCCGGGGACCTCTTGCACAGATGTCCCGCCAGTCCTCCAAGACAGCTCCAGGCCATCCCCTTCTCTCTGCCATGAAATCTGGAGCTTTTTTTTCCCTTCGCCCCCCTCGGGACGGGCTGACCCGGGGCAGCGCTAACCCACCCTGGCGCCAACCAAACCATGTCAAGAACTTGGCCGGTTTCGAAATTGCTCCCAAGCCTGGGTCAGCGAAGGGCTCGCTCCGCGTGGCTCCCAGACCTGGGTCGGTCGGAAGGGATTGGTTGATCCCCCTTAGCGCTGACCCCCGTTACTTGCGCCCCGATCCCGACCAAAATCTTGTCAGAATCGGTTCCCTGGTTCCCTCCCGCCTCCCAAGGTTCATCCTAGCAAGATCTTCGTCCCCGACTGGTTTTCGAAGGTTCTGGGGTCCATCGAAAATTAGCCTGGCGACGGACCCAACCATATGCAGTTGTGAGTACCGCAGTTGTGAATAACGTCCTCGGTGGAGCTCCTTATGGGGCCACGAACTGTGTGAGGGGCCTGCCACAGTGGTGGTGGTGGGGAACCGCATGCGGGCACCCCCGCTGGGGCCTTCGGTGGAGCTCCTTTTGGGGCCACGAAACGCTGCCCTGGGTTGGGGAATCGCATGCGGGCACCCCCACTGGGGCCTACGGTGGAGCTCCCTGTGGGGCCACGAAACGCTGCCCTGGGTGGGGGAACCGCATGCGGGCACCCCCACTGGGGCCTTCGGCGGACCTCCCTGAGGGGCCACGAAACGCTGCCCTGGGCGGGGGAACCGCATGCGGGCACCCCCACAGGGGCCTTCGGTGGAGCTCCCTATGGGGCCACGAAACGCTGCGCTGGGTGGGGGAACCGCATGCGGGCACCCCCACTGGTGCCTACGGTGGAGCTCCTTGTGGGACCACGAAACGCTGCCATGGGTGGGGGAAGCGCATGCGGGCACCCCCACTGGGGACTACGGTGGAGCGCCCTATGGGGCTACGAAACGCTGCACTGGGTGGGGGAACCGCATGCGGGCCCCCCCACTTGGGCCTACAGTGGAGCTCCTTATGGGGCCACGAAACGCTGCCCTGGGTGGGGGAACCGCATGCGGGCACCCCCACAGGGGCCTTCGGTGGAGCTCCCTATAGGGCCACGAAACGCTGCCCTGGGTGGGGGAACCGCATGCGGGCACCCCCACTGGGGCCTTCGGTGGAGCTCCCTATGGGGCTACGAAACGCTGCCCTGGGTGGGGGAACCGCATGCGGGCCCCCCCACTTGGGCCTACAGTGGAGCTCCCTATGGGGCCACGAAACGCTGCCCTTGGTGGGGGAACCGCATGCGGGCACTCCCACTGGGACATTCGGTGGAGTTCCCTATGGGGCCACGAAGCGCTGCGCTGGGTGGGGGAACCGCATGCGGGCACCCCCACTGGGGCCTTCGGTGGAGCTCCCTATGGGGCTACGAAGCGCTGCACTGGGAGGGCGATGAGGGAGGAGGGGGAGGAGGAAGGAAGGAAGGAGACGCGGGGCGCTGTCTCTTCAAAACGAGGACCCAACACCACAGGATGGTTGGGAAAAACTCAAGAGGCCGAAGATGACAACAAAGCTAGATCCTCTGTTTCCCTTCTCGATTTATGTTGCCCGCGCTCCCATTCGTCCTCCCTTTGCCCCCCTCGCCGGACATCCGACGATGTTTTCTTTTTTTTGTTCTTTGTCAATCCGTGGCCCGAGAAGTCCCGACCCCTTCCCCAGGGGTAGTTCTTCGTCCCGGACCCATTTTCGGTGGCCCCGGTGCCCAATAAGAGGCCCGAGAGGCCGAGATTAAACAAACCACAATCGTCGGAGATCTGGGTCCGACTGCTCCTGGTGCGCTCTGGCGCGCCAGCGGCGGCACCGCCGCCGCCGCGCCCGGTCGGGCGCCCGGCGTGGCCCGCGCCCTTGCCGACTCCAGCGCGCCGAGGCCCGAGTGCCCAACCTTGCGGGGGGCTGGCGAGCGGCGGAGGCACTTCGGCGGGCCTCAGGCGGGCCCTCGGAGGACCTCAGCGGCAAGGAGGGCGGCATCGACCACGCCCGTTGATAAGGCAAAGTTGTGTGTATATGTACATATTCACATACTTAATAGGTATGTATGTTTGTATGCATTTATGTATGCATGCATGCATGCATGCATGTATGTATGCATGCTTGCATGCATGTATGTATGCATGTATGTATGTACGAACGTGTGTATGTATGTATGTATGTATGTATGTATGTATGTATGTATGTATGTATGTATGTATGTATGTATGTATGTATGTATGTACGTATGTGGGTATCTA
The DNA here is from genome assembly GCA_963575745.1 of Prorocentrum cordatum. Classification (NCBI taxonomy): domain Eukaryota; class Dinophyceae; order Prorocentrales; family Prorocentraceae; genus Prorocentrum; species Prorocentrum cordatum. The sequence goes on from CAUYUJ010019603.1 coordinate 101,073, forward strand.
GGTATGGATGTCTGTAGGTATGTATGTATATAGGTAGGTCGGTAGGTAGATAGGTAATTAGGTACGTTTGTATGATGCGTGTGTGTAAATTTCTTAGCTGCCGAACTCCTTTTTCCACTGCGGCCAGAAACATCATGTCGTCGTGACTGCACTGCCGTGCATTGGCAGGAATCCAAAAGCTCAGAAACTGACTTAGATGAAGACCGGTCTTAAAGGCACTTGAACCCCCATCGTGATCGCTCAGGGGATCGCAGGCGGGGAGTGCGCGGCGGGAGCCTTTGAGCCCCGCTGGGAGCAGAGAAATCGAGCAGGAAACAAAAACGAGACAAAGGCGAAGACCGAAAGTGCGCCAAGCGCTGCACCTTTGCTTGGATTGTACCCTGTGATCTCAGACGGCCGACCGTGGAAGCACTGCGCACACAGCTAGGACGATATTAGTCATCTCACAAGCTGCTGAGCTCTTTTTTCCACTGCAGCCAAAATCAACATGTCGTGGTGAGGTCTTCAAGGAACTTGAACTCCCACACTGCCGATATTTTTACGCAGAGGCAGGGGTCATCAACACGCACTGCTATAACAAGCAAGAGAGCGAGCGGCCAGGGTGTTCTGAAAACGTTGTGCGAGCAGCTTGCGGAGGCCTGGCCAGTAAGGTTTGTGATGTGCGTGCGGAAGACGCCGTTCACTTTGCCAGCCAGCTCCACGTGCGGCTTGCCTGCTCTCGAGCAAACTCCTCGGCTTTGGCACTTCCTCTCGCTGGCAGAGAGATCCACGTGGATGCCAATGAACTGGGTTCGTTTTCTCCAAGGGCGGTTAAACATGCAGAACTCTGCCCTGTACGTTGTCGAGGTCATGAGCGCCAAAATGTGCTTCATAAGAGGGCATATCCACAAACGACTGGTGGCTGGATTCTCCAAGGCTGCGGGTATCGCCAAGCGGGGAAACAACCGCGGCACAAAGCACGACAAACATTAGCAATATGTTTCCGAATAAACTTTCCGCTGGTCAACTGCAGCGAGGCTTGGCAGTCCCATCGGCATCTCGTCACTGCGAAGGCGAGGCGGCCCGTTGGGCCTATCGCAGGCCCTGGAGAAGCTGCCACATGGAGTGCCGAGCCACGGGGAGACCACGGCTGTGAACTCAAAATCCATCCTCGAATTCTTTCCTGCACGTATGGGAGCGTAGCGTCATGTTGTTTGCCATGATTGACGCCGAAGTCAAAGATGGGCGCTCCCACCAAGTGCCGCAGCGCCTGAGAGAAGTGCCCACTTCCTGAGAATACGGATATGCAGCTGGCTTTCAGGAATTTGAATGCTCTGTAAGGGCGTTGCCAATCTGCGCGGCGCATCTGAACGCCGCGTCGCGCGCGCCGGGGGCGAGCAACTGGAGCTGCTCGGTGAGGCGGCGTGCCTTCTGGCACCTCCTCATCGAGTTCGCGGCATCCCAGTTGCCGCGATGCTGGATCTCCAGCGTGGTGCGGCGGCCCATGGCGTTGTCCAAGCTGGTGCCCGCGTGCCTTAGGCAGTAGAGCGTCGGGGGGCCAAGCGCGCCCAGCCCCGGCTCCAGCCCGACCGTCAAGTGATGGAAGTTCGCCGGCCGCTTGTCGGACCCGGGTCCGGGTCCGCGCAGTCTGGCCAGCACTGGCGCGAAGAACATGTGCTCGCTAAGGTCGAGGGTCCGCGAGTCGCCCCAACGGTTGGTCTTGGGCGGCCGTCCCAGTTCCGTTGGATGCAGCGCCGGCGTTCTGCGCCGATGGCATGGGTGGCCCTGGGGCAGCGGTGGCGCCAGCTGGCAGGTCCTCAGGTCCACGATATCCCTGGGGCGAAAATGCAAGATCACGCGCGTCGCGACTGCGGCTGCCATCTCCATCGCGACTGCGGCTGCCATCTCCCGGAATCCCTGGGATGAGACAGACCGCGTCCAGCGTGGTAGGCGGCCGCGACTGGCTCGGCGCCCTGAGGCGTCAGCCGCGGAGGGCCTGCAATGCTCGAGCCAGCCTGGCACCTCTCTGCCGGCTCAACTCCGGGCGGGGGTGGCAGATGGCGCTGACCAGGCGCCCCCCCGGCGCCGCGGTCTCGAGCTCCTCCTCCGTCTCGAACGCCGGCGGCTGCTTCTGCTCCCAGCTCGCGAAGAGGTCCCAGCTCGACTGATGCAGCGCCTGGGTGCGAGGCCTGACTCTCGCCAGCTTCTGGGCGCTGGGGCGGCGGAAGGGCTCTGGCGCCTCTGCGGCGGCCCATGTTCCCCGCGCAGGCGCCCGCCCTGCCGCGCAGGCGCCGTCGGCGGCGTCGCCTCGCGCCCGCTTCCAGCCCGAGGCCCCGGCGAGGCCCCGTCTCGACGGGGCGTCGACGGAGTTGTGCCCGCTCGGGGTCCAGCGTGGCCGCGCAGCCAGACACTGGCGGGGCGGCGGCCCAGGCTAGCACAGCCTTGAGCATGCCCGGCGCCGAACTCCTCAACTTCGAAAAAGCCGGCGTGGCAGATGTGGGGCCGGACAGGAACGGAAGCCTTCGACCCCGCCGCCGAGCGTGGCGAAGCTGATGTCGGAGGCCCCGCCGCGACGACCAAGTTTCGAGGGCGAGCGCGCCATCTGGGCGTCTCCAGGGGCGAGAGCAGACCGCGAACCATTTATTCTTCAGAAGCCTCTCAGGAACAAGCGGTGCCCCGTTTCCCCGTTGAAGCCCCGGGTCCGCCTTGCCGCCCAGGGCTGCGCCCAGCTCATCAGCTTCCTCGCGCAGCCCGTCGACGTGGTGAGCGCCTTGGGCCTCCTCGGTGAGATTGGCGGCCTGCTTGCGGGCCTCCTCGGCGCCCTCGCGGAAACTCCGCCTCTCCGAATACTTCATGGCCTCTGTTATGTCACCCTCCCCCCCCTTGAGATGGCGCCCCCGCGCCCCCGCTCCGACGCGTCGCTCGAGGCGATCGTGGGGCAGACGGACCCCGAAAGGTCCTTCCAACAGGAACAGGCGAGGTGGGCGGCCCAGCGTAGGTCTTTACGAAAAACATCCCATGGCGCCCGCTCGTGACGGCGCCTAGCTATGACTGCGTGCGCCGCGTTGAAGCAAGACAACAGCTCGCGACACATCAGGAACGCGCGCGCGCAGCGGCCCGCGAGAACCTCCAGATCCTTCCCCGAGAGTCGAGGGCGTCCAAGAGCATGCTGAAGAGCCACGCGGGCCCTCCACGCGCGACGTTCCTCAGCGCGCGCCGCAGGCCGCTCGCTAGACCCAGCTTCCGCCGAGTGAGCGCGCAACCGGGCAGCGCGAAGCTCTTCGGTCGCGCTCTCGGCCGCGTCGCGCGCGGCTTGCGATCCTGGGCCCTGGACTGTGGTCCTAGGCCAAGCACCCGAGAACTGATGTCCTCGAGTGCGCGCTGACACCAGTTCAGGGCGCGAGCGCACCTCGTCGCGAGAACGCAACATCGAAGATAAGCAGACGTGCTGGGAGAGACTTCAGACCCCATCGACCGGGACAGACGCTCCTACTCTGCCCGCTCGAACCGGCGCCAGCCCGAATAATGGTCGAAGCTCGACGGGCATCGCCACTTGATAAAACGCATTGTTCGCATCGGTCTGACCGAGCTCGACAATGAGATCGGCGGCGGCAAACGCGCGAGAGGAATCGCCGGGGGCCAAGCGGGTCTCCGGAGGACTTTAACCGACGTGAACACCTGTGAGCGCCAATGATGAAACATTGCTTGCCGCTCTTTTTCTGGGCGTCGAACCATCCGCAAGTCTCGACCACCGCAAGAGAATGCTCAATCATTCCTTTGCTCGACATGAGGGCCGCGAGATGCTCGCGCTCGCGCGGGCGGTTCAAGAGCGGGCCCCCGCGCGGTCGGCGCGGGGCGCCCTCGAGACCCAATCGCCCCCCGACTGTTAGAAGCGGAAATTTCTCACTATTGCTTTGAAGCAGCTACTTGCTGAAGGAAGCGAGCCTTTTAGTGAAATGCTGTTGCTCTGTCGCGCGACGCCCGCGGCGGCGCGCCCGAAGCGCCGAGTCGCGTCCTGCGCTCGCGCCCCGAATCTCCTACCAGGGGGCATCTACCACTCGCTGAAAACATGTCCGAGGATCGCCGCGACCCGATGCAGCGCGACCCTGACTACTCGAGCAAATGCATCGCGGGGTGAACTGACAGGGGGGGGGAAGGGCCCCCCGCCCCCCGACCAGGCCCTGGCCCCGCGCGCCCAGGGCTTTACCAAGGCTGGCCGCGGCCTCTACTAAAGCGAAGAAGCGGCTTTACTAAAACGAGGGAGCGGCTTTACTGCAGCGAAGAAGCGGCTACTAAAGCGAGAAAGCGCCTATGATAAAAGGAGAGCCGCTCGATGCACTCCGAAAAAAGGACGTTCTACCAAAAAGAAAGCTTTAGTGAAGCGGGGGGGCGGCTGGGGTAAAACTGCGCGCCGAAATTTCGCTCCGCCCATAAAATCTGGCGCTGGGCTCCAGGGGCGAGAGCGGAGCGCGTGTTCGCCCGTGGGCCCGGGCCCTGTCGCCGCCGTCGCCGTGGCGTTCGTCGTTGCCGCCGTCGCCGTTGTCGCCGTCGTCATCGCCGTCGGCGCCGACGCCGCCGTCGTCGCCGCCGTCGCCGTCGTCGTCGCCGCGACGCCCGCGCATTCAAGTTAGAGCCCGCGGCGGGTCGCGCGTGGCCGCGCGCGCCATTGCGCTCGCCCGACGGGGGCCCAGGCAGACGTCGTGTTTTTTCTTCCATCCACAACTGATTAAAAGTATCAATGGGAAAATTACGCCCCTGAGACCGATCCTTCGGCAAAAGATATTCGTTCGCAGAACCGCGGACCTCAGGGCGGCCATCGCGCGGCAACTGGTCCGAGTCGACAGGCCTGTCCTTTCCGCCTAGGCTTAGCAGGCCGATTTTCATCAGCGCCGCGGTCGTCGGGGCCCCTCGTGACAATGGTCAGCCCAGAGCTCTTTGATGGCCCCCTGGCAGGTGAGGTCTGCTGGAGGCATCCCCCGCCGATCGACGCCGGCCATCGCGTCCGCCATGCCGAGGTCGTGCGCGATGGGCCAGGAGCGGGCGGACGTCTTGGACTCGGTGTCCTCGCGCGGCCGGTCCCCGAGTTCATTCGACGCCCGCGCGCCGCGGGCGGCGCGCGATCGGGCCTCGGCGCGGCGCATGAGCTCCCAGCAGACGCCGCGCTCGTCCACCTTGGACCTCGGGCGGCCCGCCAATGCCATCGGCGTGAAGCGGCGCGGCGTCTCGCTGACCAAAATACACACCACCGCGATAACGACGCCGGGGCTTCCCCTGCTGCTTGCGGGCGGGAGGGTCGGGGTCAGCCCTCCGCCTCGAGGCTGGCTCAGCCATTGACGCGCGAGAGACGTGCCCCCCCCCGCGCTTTCCGCGCCCCCTTCGCCGCGCTCGCGTCCTCCTCGATCTCCTTTGACGACCGCTCCACCAGCTCCGGGCAGATCGACGCCTCCCCGCCGAGCCAGTGGGGGCCCGTGAAGCAGGCTGCCTCCTCCCGCGACGGCCTCGCGCTCTGCTCCTTGATGGCGGTGGCCTTCCCCTTCTTCTCGTAGTGCTGCTCGATCAGCTGGCGGCGCCAAGGAATCGCCTCGAACCCCGCCAGGTTGGGAATATCGACCTGGTCGTAATCTCCAAGTGTTGGAAGGCCCCCATCCCGCCCCCGTGCTCCTGGGCGCCGAAATCGGACCCCTGCAAGCGAAGATGCCCGACCCACCAGCGATGATGGCCCACTGGGCCCCCGCCTCCGCGATCCGCGAATCGCGCGCGCCAGTCAACCGCGCGCGGCCCAGGCAGAGGCCAGTCACTGAACGGCGCCTGTGACATCCTGGTGGCCGTCTCCCTCCGGAGGCGCTGGCGCGCGCCTGGCGTGTTGTGCGTCGCTAGCGGCGCCCGCGCATACAGGCTGCTTCCGGCTTCGCCCCGGCGGCTCGCCGTGCGGCTGCGGTGCTCCTCCGACGTGTCGCCCTCCAGGAGCCGCTCCACGAACGCCCGGGCGTCGCTCGGCAGGGGCGCCAAGCCCGTGCGCGAATCGCTTGGCGCCCGACGCCAAGCCAGAGAGCTCCACCACGTCCCCGACGCGCGCGCCGTCGCAATCCACGGCCACGACCCAGCGGCCAGGCAGAACTGGGGGCTCGGAAAGAGGCGACAGCGGCGCGGCGCCTCTCGGGGTCGGCGGCCCCTCGATCGGCTGGAAGTTGCTGATGCTATCAGTCGCCGCGCGCCGGCCACAGGCGTCGTCCTCCTGGTCGCGCATTGCCGACGCCTGCTCGCCCGGCCGGCGAAGCCTATCTCCGCGGGGCACCTGGCCGAAGCGGTAGCCTCGGCCCCGCGCCCGCGGAGGGTCGACCCCAGACGCGTTCTCCCAGGTCACCTCGCGGATATCGGGCCCGTCCGCCAAATCCTCCGCGCACATGTCTCCGTCCGGGGTGATTATCCCGGCAAAACAACCTAACAGCGATGTGTAGGAGCATATCTGGAAACATTCCCCTTAAGATTCAGATGAGAATCCAGTTGTCGAATTCTGCTGTTCTCGCAGTCGTAGTCGCATTCAGGATGACAGTCGCAGTGGCAACGGCAGTCGCAGTCTCAGCCTCAGCCTGCCTCAGCCTCAGCCTCAGCCTGCTTCGGCCTCAGCATCAGTCTGCCATCAGCCTCGGCCTCGGCCTCAGCCTGCCTCAGCCTTGCCCTGCATCAGCCTCAGCCTCAGCCTCAGCCTGCCTCAGCATCAGCCTGCCTCAGCCTCAGCCCGCATCTGCCTCTGCCTCAGCCTCAGCCTGCCTCAGCCTCAACCTCAGCCTGTCTCAGCCTCAGCCTCAGCCTGCTTCAGCCTCAGCCTCAGTCTGCCTTCAGCCTCGGCCTCGGCCTCAGCCTGCCTCAGCCTGAGCCTGCATCAGCCTCAGCCTCAGCCTCAGCCTGCCTCAGCCTCAGCCTCAGCCTGCCGCAGCCTCAGCCTCAGCCTCAGCCTCAGTCTGCCGTCGGCGTCGGCCTCAGCCTGCCTCAGCCTCAGCCTGCATCAGCCTCAGCCTCAGCTTGCCTCAGCATCAGCCTGCCTCAGCCTCAGCCTCAGCCTGCTTCAGCCTCAGCCTCAGTGTGCCTGCAGCCTCGGCCTCAGCCTCAGCCTCAGCCTGCTTCAGCCTCAGCCTCAGCCTGCTTCAGCCTCAGCCTCAGTCTGCATTCAGCCTCGGCCTCAGCCTCAGCCTGCCTCAGCCTTGCCCTGCATCAGCCTCAGCCTCAGCCTCAGCCTGCCTCAGCCTCAGCCTGCCTCAGCCTCAGCCTCAGCCTGCCTCAACCTCAGCCTGCTTCAGCCTCAGCCTCAGTCTGCCTTCAGCCTCGGCCTCAGCCTGCCTCAGCCTCAGCCTCAGCCTCAGCCTCCGCCTGCCTCAGCTTCAGCCTGCCTCAGCCTCAGCCTCAGCCTGCCTCAGCCTCAGCCTCAGCCTGCTTCAGCCTCAGCATCAGTCTGCCTTCAGCCTCGGCCTCGGCCTCCGCCTGCCTCAGCCTCAGCCTGAGCCTCAACCTCAGCCTCAGCCTGCCTCAGCCTCAGCCTGCCTGCCTCAGCCTCAGCCTCAGCCTCAGCCTCAGCCTCAGCCTCAGCCTGCCTCAGCCTCAGCCTCAGCCTGCTTCAGCCTCAGCCTCAGCCTCAGCCTCAGCCTGCCTCAGCCTCAGCCTCAGCCTCAGCCTCAGCCTCAGCCTGCAGCCTCAGCCTCAGCCTGCAGCCTCAGCCTCAGCCTCAGCCTCAGCCCTCAGCCTCAGCCTGCATCAGCCTCAGCCTCAGCCTCAGCCTGCCTCAGCATCAGCCTGCCTCAGCCTCAGCCTCAGCCTGCCTCTGCCTGCCTCAGCCTGCCTTCAGCCTCAGCCTCAGTGCCTCAGCCTCGGCCTCAGCCTCAGCCTGCCTCAGCCTCAGCCTGCATCAGCCTCAGCCTCAGCCTCAGCCTGCCTCAGCCTCAGCCTCAGCCTGCCTCAGCCTCAGCCTGCCTCTGCCTCAGCCTCAGCCTCAGCCTCAGCCTCAGCAGCCTCAGCCCTCAGCCTCAGCCTCAGCCTCAGCCTCAGCCTCAGCCTCAGCCTCCTCAGCCTCAGCCTCAGCCTGCTTCAGCCTCAGCCTCAGCCTCAGCCTCAGCCTCAGGCCTGGCCTCGGCCTCAGCCTCAGCCTGCCTCAGCCTCAGCCTGCCTCAGCCTCAGCCTCAGCCTGCCTCAGCATTCAAAAGGTGGATTCTGGGAACTCGAAGACCACGAAATGGCCTAGAGTTGGCTCTGGGCATTCAAAATCATGCTTAGGAATGGAGTTCTGGGAACTCGAAGACCACGAAGTGGCCTACAGCTGGCTCCGGGCTTTCAAAATCATGCCCCAAAATTGAGTTCTGGGAACTCGAAGGCCACGAAGTGGCCTACAGTTGGCTCCGGGCATTCAAAATCATGCCCAGGAATGGAGTTCTGGGAACTCGAAGACCACGAAGTGTGTTACTGTTGGATTAAAAAGAATCCCCGGATCCCGTCCGGATCCCGTCCGGATCCTGCCCAGACCCCCCTGGGGAGTCATGACGCTCTCTTTTGACCCTACTAGAAACCTATCAATCTTCGCTGTTAGGTAAAAATCACCGAAGCGTCATCCGACGACTGGAGCCGCCTCGAGAGCAATCTTTGATGGTACAGAGCGGCTGTGCCCACCCGATCTCGCACCCGCGCCGTCTCGACTGTCTCCGCCCTGGCCGCCATGGCCACCACCGCGCTCGGTGCGGTCTCGGCCCAGCCTGCCCGCGCTCAGCGCGAGCGCCGCGATGCCGCCCGTGAGCCCCGGCCCGACGAGCAGACCCAGCGCGAAGAGGGCCAGCCCCCCCGAGGCTCAGCGGGCTGCAGGGCTCCGCCTTGGGTGCCGCTGGGCACTGGCTAGCGTGGCGCGCTGGGCAGGGCGGGCACGCCACAGGCTGCGGGCACGCAGCCGGCTGCGGGCAGGCCAGGGGCGGGCGCGCTGGAGCCGCGGGGCACCGCAACAAGCATGGCTGGGTGACCTGCCCCGCTGCCTACAACCCTGCAGTCCAAATGCTGAGCCCCTGCCATCCGCCGCGAGCGCCCACGCTCGCCTGAAGTCTTTGAACCCCGATGGGTACGGAGAAAGAGAAAACAAGAAAAAAACAGAGGTGAAGACCGAAAGGGCACCAAGAACTGCACCTCTGCTTGACTTGTACCCTGTGTGATCTCACGCGGCCTACCGTGGGAGCATTGCGCACAGAGCTATGACGATACGGGTCAACTCACAATCTATGTACATACTTGTATATGTATGTGCGCACACCACTCGCGCGCGCTTCGCGCGTTCAGGCTGTAACGCAGCCGATGGCGCTGTGATGAAACGCGTGTGACGCGGTTCTTGGCCTCCCCTTGTCCTCGCCCATCTTTCCTCGCGCTCCCTCGTCCTCCTCCTTTTGTTCGCCCTTCCTACTGCCATCCTCTTCCCCCTCCAATTCTTCCTTGTTCTCCTCCCTCCTCCTCGGCCTGCCGCTGCATCCTGTCGCCTTCTCCTCCTCTTCCTTCTCCCCCTCCTTCTGTTCCTCCTCCTCCTCCTCCTGCCTCCATTCCATTTGGTCCGTCTTGGGCTGGTCCAGCCGCCCTCTGGCGTGGTTCTCTTGGACATCTCGTGGGCCATATTTGGGTTATTTGGGGCCCCTCATGGGCCGCGGTGGGCTCCTTGGTAGCCAAGGAAAAAACTATAAGGAAATCATGCGTCTTTTTTGTTTAGTGGGCCGCCTCGGAGTCCTGCTGGGACGATGGTTGCGCAATCTTTAAAAATGTCGGTCTCTCGTGGGGCTGTCGTGAGTCCCCTCGCGTTGGACGATTTTGCCTTCTTGGGGGCAATCTTGAAGAACTTCCTGGCAACCTCCAACTTATTTTAAAACCGTCTTCAAATCTCTGGGACGCATGCCGGGGAGACCTTCTGGGAGGTATGCCAGGGCCCCTTTTGGGGCGTCTTGGGGATCTCTTGGGGCCATATTGGGGCCGTCCTTGGGCCCCCTTGGGCTCCTCTGGGCCGTCTTAGAAATCTCCTGGGGGCGCGTTCAAGCCGTATGCGCCGCTTCCTCCCTCCTCTTCTCTGCCTAATTCAAACTTCGCGCGGTCCGCTTAGCTTCGACCGGAAGAGGTGCGCTCTCGACCCGCGGATCAAAAAAGTGTTCTAGCCGTATGTGGCCTGCCTTGGGCCGTCTCGGCGCCCTCTTGTGCCCCCGTGGAAGCCTTATGGGGGCATCTTGCAGTCCGTTGTCTTTGAGCTCCTTAGGACTTTGGCCGTCTCAGTGCGACTTGTGGGGCCTCTTGGGCCGTCTTGGGCGCTGCATCAACTAAACGATCGAGCAGGCAAACATCGTTAAAACAATCAAACGAGAGCATCTGCGTTATTGGCCTCTCGAGGCCCTCTCGCTGGCCCTCGTGGATGCGCTCTTGCGGTCCTTGTCGTCTTTTCGGGCCGTCCTGAGGCCATCTAAGACTCTCTTGGGCTATCTTGGACCGCCTGGGCGGTTTCTTGCCGCCCTCGCGTTCCATCGCGGAAGCCTCTGGATGCCCAAAAGCCCCCCTGAACCCTGACAGGGCCCGCTGTCTCCTGGGGCCCAAGTGGGTTGCGTGGTTGGGCGGGGGGGGCAAATTTACAAACAAGTGGGCCGACCTGGGGCTGGGGCGGCTCTCCTCCCTTCGCCCTTCTCCCTCCGTCTCATCATCGTTGCATAGTCCTGTCATCCCTAGGTTGTGGACGACGGCGTCTTAGGGGCTTCTTAGGGCCTCGTGGGGGCGTCTGCTAGCCTGCTGGCGGTCTCCGGGGTGCCTTTGAGCCATCCTGGGACGCATGCTAACTTTGTGGAAGAGTGGCGCTGTGGCGTTCCATACTTCGATGAAGGTGGGACAGGAAGAAACAACAAGATAACTAGGTGCCTGAGAGGTGTCCGCTGAGGGTGTCCGTGCATCCGTGGGACCTCTTCGGGGCCGTTTGGGGCCTCCTGGAAGGGCCTCTGGGGGGCCTTTCTGGTAGCCTGTCGAGGGGCACCTGGGTCCTCTTGGGGGCCTCTTGGGGGCCGCTTGGAGCCTTCTTGGGCCTTGTTAGGGAGGTCTTGGGCCGTCTCGGGGGTATCTTGGGCCGCCTTGGGGGCCCTCTCGGAGGCCTCTTGAACCGTCTTGGGGCAGTTTGGGGAGCCTCGCGGGTCGTCTGGGCTTGTATTCCAATCCAAGAACGAATGCGCTAACAATGGGTAATGTTTGCCTCCTGGGGTGCTTCAGGGAATCCTCTTGGAGCCCTCTTGGGCCGCCTTGAAGCCATCTTGGGCGTCTTAGAACGCTCTTGGGCCGTCTCGAGAGCATCTTGGACCGTCTTGGAGGCTTCTTGGGATCATCGTGGCCTGGCTGGACAAAGCTGGGGGAGCCCCAGGAGGCCCTAGACCCGCATTGGCGGTTTGGTGTCCTGGTTTTTGGACCCCCAAATCCTTCCCCACTTAAGCTCACATCCGTATTATTCTCCTCGTCTTCCTTCTCCACCCTCCTCTTGCTCCCCTTTCGCTTGCCTCATCCTCCTATTGGTCGTCATCCTCGCCCTCGCCCTTGTCTTACTCATCGTACTCTTTTCCCTCATAACCTTCTGTATCATGCTCTGACCGATGCGTTTTTTCTCTTAACCATGCAAAGCGCCACTCCTCTTCATCCTGCCCCTGTATCATTCCTGCCCTCGCCCTCGTCCTTCTACTCCCCTCCATCTCCTCGTCCTCCTCCTCCTCCTCGTCATCCGCGTCCCCCTCTTCCTCTTCTGCGCTTCTTCTTTGTACCATTGCCAGCATTCACGCTACCCATCCTCATCCTCCATTCATCCTCGCTCTCCTCCTCGGAGCCGCCTCTGGCGCAACAATGCCCACGATGCGAAACTCAACGCAACAACAAACAAGAAGAGAACAGCACACGCTAAAGAGTTTTTTGGACATCCCTCATTACCTTGCGACCTTCAAACAGAGCCGCCAAAAGCAAATGTGGAATGCATCGACTCAAACAGCCTGTGAATTACTATCTGCCGCGCGCGAGGGGTGCGACGGGATCATTGCACCCAGGCGGGGGAAGCGACTCAAAATGCGAAGGACGGCAAACGTATTGATAGACATCTGATGTTGCCTCTCGCACCCCCGAGCGAACACCATCTTGCTGTTCGTGACACCGCAACAGGCCTCGACCTTTCTCGTGCGAGTCTGCTTGCAGACAACGATGCTCGTACGAACACTGGAGTCCCCAATCGACATCTGGTCACCCAAGACGTCGTGGATCCAGTTGTCAGTTTTTGCTATCATTGGGTGATCCTTTCAACTGGTCTAATTTTCAGGGGTGAGGCGGCGGCGCGGCCACCCACAAGGCCACGGTATCGTCCACGTCGCACCAACTGTCGAGCTTGACGGCAGCTTTCTCTTCGCACGTGTCCTTGTTGGGAAATTCCTTCGATGAGAGCTCCCTCCAGGTAGGCGTCTTGAGCGCGTGCTTATCGCAACCACCCGGCAAATAGATGTAGCACCCGGGGGCCTCTGGCGCTGGCGGGGTACGCAGCGGGGGGGCGATGAACAACATCCGGGCGTCTGTGGTCCCGCACCACGCGTCCAACATCTCCTTCGTTTCGATGATGCACCGGCTGCGGGAGTTGACTTCCTTCCTCTGGCGCCAGATGTTCTTGGCGTTGAAATTGTGGTTCGGACATCCGCTGGGTAGCCAGACGTAGCACCCTGGCTCGGACGGCCTTGGGGCCACGAGCCCGACCGCGGCCGGAACCGCCGGCACGTCCTCGACTCGCTTGGGCGTGGGGGGAGGCGCGGCCGCCACGGCGTCGGCGCCGCAAACCTCGATCGTGGCGCCCCTGGAGTCCAGCCTGCCCTCTGGCCGCCCGGGCGTCGGCGGCTGGAACGTGAGCCTCTTCGGGGCGCTCTTGTCCATCCAGAAGCCTGCGTCCTTCAGGCACGGGACCTTCATCGTGGAATTCATCCAGTTTGCGTGTACGGAGATCACGTCCGACTCCTTGAGCAACTCGCGGTGGCCCCAGAACACGTTGCCATTCGTGAGCCGGTCGCTCCCCGCGACGCCGACGCGGACTCCTGGCAGCTGTTCCAGCGCCTTGACCAAAGAATACTGCTGGTAATGACCGTGCACAAACTCTTGATCCTTGAGGATTTGCATGGTCGTCAGCATGAGGTCGTTCACTACGGACGAATTCCGCATCACAAAAAGGCCTGTGTTGATGTCGGCGCGTCGCTGATTAGGACCGACAAAGACATCCTTCATGCCGCGTGTCGCGTATGTCTCTGCTACGTCGTCTACAGTCTTGGACTCGCTAGAAAGCATGTTATTCGGTGAGAAGACGACGTCATACTCGTCGAATGTTCTGGATATGGTCTCGGCCTTTCCAGTGGAGACGTTGATAAGGTAGTCCATCGGGCACTTCAGATAGACAATGTCTGGATCAGTGTGCGCAAACCATCTCGCCATCTTGCTCACGGAAACCAAGGTCAGCACTAGATGCTTGCGGGCAACTACCTCCCAATATTCGTGCGACCCCCAGTTTACCTCCTCCTGAGAAAGGGCTGACTCCCTGAGGACCTCGACGCAGATAGTTCCCCCGAACTCCAAGAACCTCGAGCAGACGTTGCCGCCTAGGCCGACAATAAGAAGAGGAATATCGCACGGCACGGCATTCAAACTAAGAACCATGTTCTCGCCTATGCTCAACATGCCGCCGTCCAGCACTGTCACTAAGAACACGCCCTCCTTCTCGCTGGCTTTCTGGATTCCGCCCAGCAATCTCTCGGCATCCTCTTTCGGCATGCGCCCCTCCGCGGCTGTTTTGTAAAACTGTTCGTGGCTTATGGTTGCGTTTTGCTCAATGGTCCATACGGATGACCGTGGAGCTTGCGAGATGCCGGACACCACCACCGCTGCAAGCAAAGCGTAGGGCAACGCCACCACCCCCATTCTAAAGCAAGGACACCAATGAAAGTGCAAATGCGCGTGCACGAAATTCAGTATGCACTACCCCTTGCCAAGAAGGGCATTGAACCAAAATGGCTTCTGGCCACGGAAACTCAAGCTCAAGATCTGAAGCAACTTGAGCGACTTCTGCCTTCCCCTATGACTCGCCGATCCTGGTGGACAGGGCTTCTTACGATTGACTGCCTGGTGCGAGCAGTGCGCTGCACTGATATCCACAAGGTGTGGGAGGGGTCGGCCCGCCCTCCTCCTCGTCCTCCTTGAGTTTCCAAAGGCATGAAAACACACGGTGGCCACTTCTGCTTGCACCGATGGCTCGTTTGTTGCAGTCTGCACGAAGTGCAAATACTATTCCAGCGGAGGTCAGTCTCGAGGCTTGCGTGCGTAGCCCATGTCCCCCGAAGCTGCTGGATCCACAAATTCGCGAGATGCGAGGCTCTCCAGGCCGCGTTGGGATGCACCCTACTTTGGCCCTGAGCTGGATCTACGCGACATGTTCATTCGGGTCTCGATGTGGCGGCTGGACTCGCAGATGGCGTAGAAGACCAAGGATCCACACATCTGGGGAAATACCTGATGATATACCACTTTTTCAAATCTGTCGTTTCTCTAGAAGGCATTGCGCTGAGGTCCACAGACGCGTCTCAATGCCAGGCCGAAGCGGGTCTGGCTTCCCTCGACAAGGGTGAAATCAATGATCTTGCTGATAATCGAAATCATGCCCACCACAGCTGGTTCAATTTTAACGAGAGGCGCACTTTCGAACAACAAACCGATTTCATCTTGGAAGAATATACTCGTAAGAGACCGCGCCACACCCTGGTCAGCAACAAACATATACAAATCTATCGAACTTGTCCTCTCGCAGGAATAGATGCCGCTGCAATTCTAGAACATCGGTCCAACGTGATCTGACACCGTGTCCCCTGGCACTCTGAGGCCCGGTATAATGCCAAGTTATACCAGGTCGGGGGTTCTGTAACATTCTCAGGGTCACTTGCGTGCACCGCCCCCCCCCCCTCCCCCTCCAATGCTCTCTGGGCCTCCGACGCCTCCCTGGCGCTCCCCACGTCTCTCTGACGCGTCCAGGACGGCCGAGGAAGTCCACCAGGGAGGCGACGAAGGCCCAAGATGCCTCCAAGACGACCCAAAATGGCCTCAAGACATCGGGCGGTGGCTCCAAGAAAACCCAAGAGATCACCAAGACGGCCAAAAAGAGCTTCAAGTGGAACCCTGGGAGACCTAAACCATTAGTTCCCGTTAAGGGTTGTAAGACATTCTGTTCGCGTCCTCACCTTTTCGGGTGTTCATCAGCCCAAGGCGGCCCAAAGAGGCCTCCAAGATGGCCCCCCCAGAAGGCCTCAACATGGCCCTGGAGGCCCTCAAGATGGTCCAGGAGGCCTCCGTGACGGCCCAAGGAGGCCCCAAGACGGCCCAGTATATCCACAAGACGACCGACCCTTCGGGGGCCCAGGTAGGCCCACCCCAATCTGCCCGGAGAAGCTTCCAAAACGGACTCCTGAGGCGCAAGGCTGCCCACGAGAGCCCTAAGACGGCCAAGAAAGCCCAAAAAGGCCCCGAGAGGGCTCCAAAACGTCCCTGTGTCTCCAAGCCAAGGCGCCACCCAAGAGGCCCCGGAGAGGCCCCCAGGAGAGGAGGGAAGAAGAGGAAGGGAACAAGACGACGAGAAACACAAGGAGAGACACCACGACACTAAACAGAAGAGTGCCAAATGCTACGGCTGTGCGAAGCCTCAGGTGGGGGCACGAGGTGTCACACGTTACGGCTTCTTGTGCGCTCCTCGAACAGCCGCCACCCAGACTGCCTGGCTGGCAGCGGGACATGCCGCAGGCCCGTAAGCAGCCTGGTAGTCCACCAAACTTTCGATTACTCGCCAATTAACGGTCCCCGAAGCATTCTGGAAACGGAAAGCGGTATCAAAAAATGTAAAACATGGAATAATGAAGGGTCTGAAAAATACTCCGCCCGCCCGACCGCTTTAATGTCCCGCCCGCCCGACCCGCCCGTTCGAAAGTTACCGGAACGGAGCTTTCAGGAAGGCCTGATCTTGTAGATGAAGGAACATCGCCTGGTGAAGGACCCAACCAGATGCACTTGTGAGTATCCCAAGTGTGACTATCTTCTTCAGTGGCGCTCCCTATGGGGCCACGAATCCTGTGAGTGGTGTGCCGAAACTGGTGTGGGGTCGCATGTGGACGGTGGCACTGGGGCCTTCGGTGGAGCTCCCTGCAGGGTCACGAAGCGTGCGAGGGGTGTGCCGACATGGGTGTGAGGGACGCATGTGCACGGTGGTACTGGGGCCTTCGGTGGAGCTCCCTATGGGGCCACGAAACGTGTAAAGGGTGTGCCGAAATTGGTGTGGGGGACGCATGTGGACGGCAGTGGGGCCTTCGGTGGGGCCCCCCTATGGGGCCACAGAACGTGTGAGGGGTGTGTCGACATGCGAGTGGGGGACGCATGTGGACGGTGGCACTAGGGCCTTCGGTCGAGCTCCCTATGGGGCCACGAAACGTGTTAGGGGTGTGCCGACGTGGGTGTGTGGAACGCATGTGGACGGTGGCACTGGGCTCTTCGGTGGAGCTTCCTACGGAACCACGAAGCGTGTGGTGGGTGGTGGTGAAATTGGTGCGGGGGACGCATGAGGACGATGGCACTGGCGGCTTCGGTGGAGCTCCCACATGGGGCCACGAAGCGTGTGAAAACGTGTGCCGACATGGGTGCAGGGGACGCATGTGGACTGTGGCACTGGGGCCTTCGGTGGAGCTCCCTGCGGGGCCACGAAGCGTGCGAGGGGTGTGCCGACATGGGTGTGGGGGACGCATGAGGACGGTGGCACTGGGGCCTTCGGAACAGCTTCCTATGGGGCCACGGAGCGTGTGATGGGGCGGGTCGACATGGGAGTGGGGGGCCCATGTGGACGGTGGCGCTGGGGCTTTCGGTGGAGCTCCCGATGGGGCCACGAAGCGCTGTGCTGGGTGGGGGAGAGAGAGAGGCAGGGATGGGAGGATGGAGGGGGTGGGGGAGGAGGAAAAGGAGGACAAGAACGCGGGGACTGCCTGTTCAAAACGTAGACCCAACAACCACTTGGTTGGACATGTTTGTGATGGAGCGCTGGGGACATTTATTTGTCGGCGGACCGGGGAACCGGAACAACTTTGACAACAGAATTTAATAGTTTGCCAAACATAACCACATCATTGCAATAGATAAATAATGTGCAGCCGCGTTCAAACCCTGGTCGCGCACCCTTTGGTCTATGACTAAGCATGCCCAGTTTCTCGAGCCCCCCTGTCCTGTTCGCCTCCGTCGTTTCGGCGTGTGGCTGGCTATCCTTACAAGACCTGCCACAACCAACCGCGCGGGGAAGGCCGACACTGTCACGAATGACGCCTCCGTTTCCGACTGTGTGAAACATCATTGTGTGCATCTCCCAAATCGCCAGAAGATGTCAGGCGGGCTCAGCTCGAGGAGCGCAGACAATTGAACTGCCTGCGTCAACAGAAAGCCGGCATTTTTTGTGCATGGGGTTGGAGTACAAAGGTACAGAACCCCTGATCCGTAGGTAGAGGAAAGGAGGGAAAGATGGGAATCTCGTGCTCCTGTGCGATCAACAGTCTGATCGATGCCAATGCCTGAGCCCAAACGGCCAAGAGACAGGATAGAAAGGAGTATATATGAGGGTATTACACGGGTTCATTTCACCCCCCCGTCCCGAATCCCGCCCGCATGGGCAGGACTCGGGAAAAGGAGCAAAGAAGTCCAAGCGTGCTCGAGCAGTGGGCCTTGCGGCTAACATATCTAGGTATTGCCTCTCATGTAGAACTCACTGGCCCACGCGCGGTGGCCGTCGATTCCAATGGTCGTGTGCGTTGCCCAAGGCGTCCTTGGGGTCCAGTCGCGGAAATGCAGATTGTGCTGCAGATCGCGGATGTAGACGAACTCGTCGTTGTTCTCCGCGATGTGCATCCAGCACTCGTTGTAGTAGCTCCAATGCCTTGGGCCCCGCTGACTGCCCTCAAGGTGCTGGCGCCACCGCGTCGCGTAATCAGCGGCTGTGCGCGCCCGCTTGGCACGCGGGGGCGTCGCAGGTCTGCGACTTCCATCGCTGATGTCGGCTGACTGCCGGCCGCTCGGCTGTGGGGCGGCGGCTGCGCCGCTCCGCCCAGCGGGCGCCGCTGTCAGCGCGCCAGAGGCGCGGCTTCCAGCAGCTTCGCCGCGGGCAGCGCGAGGCGGCGGCGGAGGCGGCGGCGCCATGGCGGCATGTGTAGTAGGTGAGTGTGTGGGGGTGATGTCAGGATCGGTTCTAACCCCTGAACCCTTCCCCCCTTGCTCATTCGATCCCAGGGCAGGTCCAACAGAGGCGAGTCTGGCAAGCTCACGCTGCGCGGTTTTGTCATAAGTGCCGTCCCCGCGGGGAACGGCAATCGTGACGAGACCGCGCTCCTGCCTGGCGCCTCTGTCCATCCTGCCCTCATTCAACCGCCAATTCTTGCGACCAGGGAAGCCAAGCGCTTGGCTGCGGGCATGAATGCCGCAGGCCGTGTGCATGTCTTCGATGGTCCAAGGCGCCTGACCGATGGCCTCACGGGCTCCGGTCATTTGGTGATGGAGTCGGGACTCGTTGAGGTAACGCTGGATGACATTGCGGAAAGGATGGTGCAGCGGGCGGTCGTCATCGGGTTCGCCCAGCATCTTGCACGCACTCGCAGGTGGGGAACCCGCGTCGCACCTCCTCTTGTACCTCGTTTCTGCCTTTTTCGCCATCTGCCTCAACCTGTTACGCTGCTCGCCGATGTTCGACCGCCGTCCCATCACGTAGGCGCGCGTCCCATAGGAGATGAGGCGGTCAACGTCGTTGTGGGACAGGTCGTCTCTGATCCAACGGTTGAGGTCCTGCAGGTACGCCAGGTCGCTGGCCTCGGCTCCGCCTTTGCCTGTGGCGCCTACAGAAGTGCTGTACTGCCGGCAGATGTCACAAAGAGTCCCATCATTGGTAACGGTTCCCAAAGATAGGAAACGACTGCAGTTCTGGCATCGAGGGGTATCATGCTGGAGATCCTCGGGGGCCCCGGACGAAACCAGATCCCCAAGGGTGCCCCAGCGGGTGTTGCCACGGGCTCCAGAAGCAAGGGAATGACCTATCTGGTTCATAGCCTCACGATTGAGCTCAGCGGTGGCTCGGGAAGCGACCGATCGTCCGATTCCCTCGATCTCGGTCAGCGATAACCGATCTCCCGGCAGTCCTGTGTACTCGATGGGGCCGATGTCCGTGGTGTCCATGTGACCGCAGGTTCTGGCCAAGTCCGCACGAATGCGTGTGGCCTCTGCCTGCAGGGTAGTCTCGTTGTCACCCGCGGTGCGGTCGATGTTCTGCTGCTCGGCTAGGACCTGTACCATCGTCTCTTGATCTGGTGCGGCCGAAGCAACGCTACCTGGGTCCCGTGTCATGCCGATCGAAGCATCCTGAGTGGCAGCGCCTGGGTCGTCCTGGCCAGGCGCAGCAGGGGTTACCACCTGCTCCTCCCATGCGGGGAAGCCTGGATCTCCATGTCTCGTCTTACATTCTGCGAAGAGTAATCGAAACGCTGTGAGAGCGGGGTGATTGCTATTCATGGAAACATGGGAAAACTGTTTCAACTCATTGATGCCCACCAGCAGGAAGTTCTGGTATACTTTAGAGATCCATTGGAAGATTCCTGTAGTGGTTCCCTGCACGGATTCAGGGTCGAGAAAACGTAACATCTTCTTGAAGAAATGCTCTGCGCTGCATATTGGCAGTTCCCGTGCCCAAGTATGGGTATGGTTGTAATGTATATTGTATGTCTCCGACTCGGTCCGAAATCGAAACTGGAATCGTAGATGCGATTCGATCTTGTCCACTACTGGATTAGTCGTAGGTACGATACGTCTCGCAGACACGTCGCGATCGTATACGTATCTGCTGGGACTGCCGTGTATCTCGATTACCTGGTTGAGTTGGAACATCGGTGATTCCACCAGTGGCGCTGATGTCCAGTAATGCACCATGTGGTCATCCGGTTCACGAATCCAGTTATCGGGATCTTGTGGACGATAGTCTCGGTTCGTAATAATATTCTCTGGCGGATCGATAATGCTGTCGAGGATGGAGGACCCAGAGTCCTCATCTGTATGGATCTCGGCTGTCATCTCGGCTCGCGTGGTGTCGTTGTCTGCCTTTTGATCCGCAGTCAATGCTATGTCAGAGATGTCGACGATGACGGTTAATCGATCATCGGTGATCTGCGCCGCCTGTTGTCGATTGCCGTCGTCGACCTCCATGGGAGCTTCATCAGGTGTCGCCACCGGCTCCTGGTCGGATCCTGGTGTCCGAGGAGCGGGGCGTCTGGGCGGCGTGCGTGGAATACGCACTCGCTGAGGAGCCGGGAGTCCGAGGTATGGTAGATCACCCGATTGAGCGTACTCCTCAATCTGAGCACTGCATGATGATGGTCCCCTCATTGCTATATCCATGTGGGCATCGTCGATTTATCAGCACGCACTGGCATAGCGAAAACAACTCCCTTGAGGGGTAAATTTTGTCACAATACCAGATGTTGACCCATCGTAAACCGTAGTTGAGGATGGGTACCTGTGCCGCAAAGAACTTCTCAAAACTCCGAAGTGTATGACGGGGCCGTATATGTGGCCCTTGTTCATGCGGACTCTGGTGTTGTAGTCACCCTTGGGGTAGTGGTTGTCGTAATGGTAGCAATTCATCGGACCCCAATTTTTCAAAGGGAAAAATCTCCCATGCGGACGTCATTGAAAATGGGACGTCGATCACAATCTCTCTGCGTAATATTTGCAGCAATGGGCCTGAGGGCCTCTCTGCAGCATGACATTGCAACTAGCCAGTTCTTGTCCTGAATGTTGTGTGCACTCTTGCTGATCATGGCACGGACAATGGCCTCCTCATCGAAGGTGTCGGGGTCGCCATCTCGTCAGCTGAGTTAACAAGCGCATCCGTCAAGGCGGCATGGCCAGCAGGGGTCGCCCCCAGCGAGGGGGCGATGGGTTGCTGTGCCGATGACGCTGAAGCGGGCTCGGGATATCTGATCTGAAGAGGCTGTGGCGACGTAGCCGTAGCGTATGCCTTTGCAGCAGACGCTGCCATCGGCGCAGGTTGATATGCGTCGGACGGCGATGGTGGAGCAATCCCAGGAGGGTCGTCTATCATGTCTGCCTTCAAGTCCTGGGCCACTTGCTCCTGTCGTGATTGTTGCCGAGGAGTAGCACAAATCTCGTGCTTGCTCACTGGTGGTCTCTGGCATTCCAGAGGCGGGTAGTCCCAGCTCGGGCCCGTGGAAGGCCACAACTGTTTGCCTGCTTCGCGGTATCCCTTGATGCGGCGAACGGCGAGAACTGCAGCGGCGGGGACCACGTCCTCGGTCATGATGGCACCCTGTGCGCCAAGCCAAAATCGTCAACCATATTGTGTGGCGATTTTCGTGTCGATTACGAGCTCCACCTCATTTTTGTAGTGGTTGAATTTGTACGGGGCGACATATGTGTGAGGGTTAGGCTTGGCAATGTGTACATATGTGCTTGAACTGTAGAAAGCCTCAGGGCGCTGTGCTCCCTGTTGCTTTCTGTCTCCAGGAGGCGGATCTCTGTAGCCAGGAATGATCCCCGTTTTAACGATGCTACTCCAGGCACGGTATGTCGGGCCGTGGTGGAGGTATTTAACGTCCGTTCATTGTAAAATTTCCCAGCCCATATTCCATGGCTTGGAAAGTGGGTTGACCGAACTGTGTCCTCCAACGCATCGAATAGCAATGATGCTGCTCCAATCGAAGCAGCTGGGATTGCTCCAGGCCTGGAATTTGTTTAGCGTGAGTCTCGATCTTGTTCTTCTCCGGGTCAATGTGCGTCTGGAACGCACGAAGTATAAAGATCGGGTAATAATCCGTCCAGCTTTCGTATCCAGCTGGAGAACCATCTTTTCCGAAATGCGTCACGGCCGCTTCAGTGGATGGTCCGTTGCTTTGATCACGGCGTTCGCGGAATTTCCATTCCACCTTTTCCTCGAAGGATTTCCCACGGCAGGGAAATTTCCAGCGATGCTGTACCCGCTTCGTCCATATGCTGATCCTTCGATCGGTGGACTGATCGATGTTGAAATGCTTGCTGTAATTCGTATGGCGGAGCATAGTCGTGATATCTTTACTCATGTATGTAGGATGACCAAGCCACTCGGTCGTGACTAAGTCAGGTCCGTAGGGTGTCTCCTTGTATGGTGGGAGAGAAATCCATTTCCATTCTGGGAAGCAGCCAGAATGGGCGATATCAGGAGCGTGGGTGATCACGCAGGCGTCGTAATCCAACTGAGATGCCCAATCGTGGTTACTGATGCACTCCATGCCGTCGGGTGCTGCCGTGCCCCGAAGTGGAGGGGGTACGTAATAGTGATCATCTGGATGTCCTGCGCGAAGTTTAAACTCACGTGGCGTGTAAGTGTTGTCGAATGTAGTGATCAGACTCGTGTCCTCATGGCAAGATCGCTCGCAGCAGTCCTGCCATGAAAGTACACGCATAGTATCTGATTGCTGAACGGACGCAGGAACGTTGTCAGCAGGAGTTGCCTCCAGCCCCGTAGCCATGTCAGCATCCCTCTGCGGAAGCGGTAGGCGGTCCCGTGTCGGGGCGCGTGGCTGGCATGGCCTTCGGTGGCGGGCCCGTTGGCAAGGGCGGTCTGTTCTCACTGGGCGGAGGTGCCGGTGTCGTCGCGGGTTCGGCTGCAGATGGCTCTGCAGCGGGCCTGGCGGCCGGCGTTGGCTCCCTCTCTGAAGGGGCGCTTGGCGGCTCAGGCGGAACCCCGATGCGATCCAGGGCGGTCTGGTTGTGCCACCCTTTGCGCGCCTGGATGGTCTCCGCATTGTCCAGGCGAGGTCCGACACGATGAGAGTTCAGTAATTCACACCCTTGCGAGACACGCAACTTGCTTGCCTCAGTGGCCTCGGCTTTATCGTGAATTGTGTCCACAAGCTGTTCATAGACCACCCATGTGCGGGCATGTGCGTCATTGGAATGAATTTTCAGCGTCTCTGATAGGAGCGTCTCTCTCTCTCTCTCTCTCTCTCGGCTGAATCATAAGATGCCCAAGCGCCCGGGTAGTCATCAATCAGGGAGAGTAGCTTGTAGTGCAGCTCCTCGCATGCCGGGCGATATGGGTCATTATCCTTGTGGTGTGGCGCTGTTGTCGCTGATGGCGGCTCGCTTGTAGCCCCTGGAGTGGGGCATTGTTGCTGAACACGCTCACCAGCAGGTGTCTCCACCGGCATGGATTGCGGTAAAGTGCCGCTGGCACACGAGGCCATCCAAGCACAGTGGACCATCTCTCCGGCAGCTTGATTCATCAACGTCGTGAGGCTGAGGTGCCTCTTCCACTCATCCGTCATCTTCTCGCGGAACTTGAGGGCCGCTGAGATCTCCTGGGCCTGTGTGTAGGCCTGAGAGTCCGTCACAGCCTTCAGGAGTGGAGGCCGAAACGGGTATGGCTGAGAGGGTAATGATTGAATCGCTGCACAGAAATTGCGGTAGCATACAGCGTCACAGGACTGAGTCGTCATCATTGCCATGTTATGGTTGTTCATCTTTTCATGCCAGTCCGTGGGCGTGACTCTGTCGTAGGACTCGACCCATTGATCTGAAGAAAGAACGGCAATGCCTCTGGCTTGCATGTGAGGGGTGAGGTCAGCTGTATGATATTCAAAGCTGGTGTGTACACCCCATTGTTTAGCCTTGCCTGGTCCCCATTACGGTGGGGCAACGGGAGTATTGTATCACATCGATGAAACGTGACACGTCAGCCATCACGTGCAAAGGCGTGGTCTTAGGAACGCAGTCCTCACATTCGACGTGTGTTTTCTCGCGGCGTCCGTCTGTGGGAGCACGATCGTTGTGGCGCCGTGTGTCCAACCAGTGTTGGTTGTGGGCGGCGCAACCGATATCATTTGCGCTCCAAGCGACAACAGCATTGAGGCCCCTGCAGTAGTGTCGTTGTTTTACATATGCAGGGAAGCCTGTTGCCCAACACTCCCAAATGTATTCGTTCAGGCTGCGCCATTCCGCCATGGAGCGAGTATCGTTTAAGTACATCAGGGCTCGCGCCTTGCGAATGGTAGTGATCATGTTGCGCTGGTCGACCGTGCCCTCGGTCTGTAACTGTAGGATAGCTGCGATGCGGTTCTCTTGCTCCTTGGCGGACTGCTCACGAAGTGTTGCCATATCGCAGCGGGTGTCGCCACCGGCTTCTGGCAATAAAATTAGATCCTGACCGATCGGAGTGTCGTTCTGCTTGAAGATTTATTTGTAATTCTCGTGCGAGAACGCCCACATCATGATGTCGTCGCGGATCAAGACTGCCAAATGCTCGAGGGTGGCGCCGCCCAGGTACTCTGCCTTGTTGAGGCATGGCATGAAGAGCGGTACTAGACCAACGTTGGATGCTTTTGCAAGCTCATCCCGTCGGGTTGGGCTGTTGAGCTCGTCGATGCCGTATCCCGGGTACCTCTTATGGTCTTTGGCGGTTGAGCCTTGCTTTTTCTGCATGATCCATGTAGATTCTGTGTGCAAGTTGGCCCATTTGTACGCATGGCCTGAAGGGCCAAAAGCATTCCCAAGTCCTCTTGTACCATGCCCAACCACCCTTTCTCGGATAAAACTTCTTTTGCCAACCGACCACCACAGAACGCGCTGTATTTCGCCTGGGGTAATTCCAGCGGATCCAGAATGGATCCTGGAGTAGCGCCAGGGTCCTCTGCATCTGGTTGCTCACCAGGATTCACGCTGCCCTCCTCGTAGGGCTGCCATTCCTGGAGGCGGAGATGCGGATGGGTTTGCCGGCCGTCAGGGTGATTAGAAGGTGTTGCCACCGTCCTGGGCCTCGAACCGACCCCCCAAAACCACCGCGATTTGTTAACCATGTGCTGAGCTTGCGGCGGAATTTCTTGGTTTGGTTGAGGTCGTAGAAGGCCCGCATCTCGGTGACAATATGATCTTCGACTATGTGGCCGATATGTCCTGCCACGTCGGATGTCCTGGCCAGGGCAGGGGGTCGCACTGGTAGCTTGATCTGCGCACGGTCGAGAGGGTGTGCATGACTTGGAGTAGGCGGACCTTCGGCATAGATGCCTGGTGGCATGCAGTAGCCGTCTTTGTACAGGTCAACCGTCTCTTTGACCGTCTCCTGTGACCTTTGTCCCAGCGTGGCGCCGCCCACCTTCGACCAACCATTGTGTAACATCTTCCACTCTACGTCCAGCACGTGAGTGGCGAGGTCCGTCGGAGGACACTTGCGGTGTCCACCAAGAATTGTTGCGTTTAGATGATCAGGTCGTGTACGGATGTTATCCTGGACCACAGTGTTCCGCGTGAACAAGCTGGACATCATGCACATGGCCTTCGTCGACGACATCCATGGTGCAGCTGTCCCCGTATTGTACTCGCAGTGGGCGTCGCCGCCGACGCGGCCCATCTTGTTGCCGATGTCCCCAGTCACGTCCATGGACGCGGCGCGGGTGGTCTCGACGAGGGCGGTGTCGTCTGGCACGCGCAGGTGGTACTCGGCGCTGTTGTCCAGGCGGAGCTGGTGCAGGAAGATGAATCCGTCGTCATCTCCACGAAGGCGGCCTGTTTGACCGTGGAACGCAAATCCCACGCGGTCATTTTCATCGGCCTCGGGATTGTGGCGGGCATCACCACCGACGGCCCAGCCCACGAGGTGGAGGGGTGGAACCTGATGCATGTCTGGAAGGGGGAAGTCGGGGGTAGAACCGATCCCCTGGACATTAGTCTCGCGCGCTGCGAGCAAGATGCTGGTAAGCGTAGTTGCTCGAGTCGGAAACCAGCTGCGGGAGGAACGTGATCGTACCACGAGGGTCCGAGATCTGTCGGGACTAAGGGGTGACGACGAGGGATGACCAGAGCGTCTACCATGTGGCGAACGGGCCCGTGCACGAGGTTGGCGTGAGTCGCTAGCCGCGGCAGGGGCACCGATATGGTATGAACGCGCATGTAGTCCCTCGTGGTCATATTGTCCCACGCAAAGTTTCCCGCATTTCGTGCCTGGCTCCCCCCGACGCTCCTTGTCAGTAAGCAGTATCTCGCACCGTTCCTGACATCCATCCAGTTTTGGGGGGCTCGGCAATGTGTGGTAAACCATCAGGCCTTCTGGGCCCTCTCAACGGCCTCCACGGATTCCTCGGAGCGCACTGTATAAGGGGTAGTAGGGAACATGAGCGATAGTTCCAATTGATCCCTCCAGAGAGCTGCTTTCTTAGGCTCAAGATGTTTAGTCATCATATCTGCGTTTTGTTCTTTAGTACCTCACATATCCAATCCAAATTAATACGATGAGTGCGATGAAATTGACGAAGTGCTGGTGTACGTCCTTTTTGGACAGTCTTGATCACGGCCTGGTTGTCTTCCAGGACGATGAGATCCACTTTCGGAGAGCTGCTCTTCTGAGCAGGCTCTGGGTCCACGTGTAACACAATACCCTCGTGGGAAATCGTACGCCTCTCTGGAGTCGTAAGTACCTCAGACTGCAGCGGTAGCTGCCTACGGCTAGGAGAAGACCCCCTTGCAGGGGGCGCCTTACGAGGCGATGTCTTGAGCCTCGTCGTTTTGGCGGCCAGGGTCGGACATGTTGTCGGAGCGACACGTCCCAGGCAGCCTAGGCAGTTGTTCTTCTCTTTGTAAGTGCTGGCAACCTCCACCGCGGCCTCCCAAAAGGAAAGCAGTGAAGTCCCTCGAGTCGTAGTGCCGAGTCAAGATCAACGATCTCGGACTCTGTGGAAGAGTGCGAAACGACCGTCTGTTTCTTGCACGCAGCATTGACGGGGAAGAACGTATTGGGTCCAACGAGCGCCGCGAAGACGCCAGTTGTGGACTTAGAGGAAGTAACGCAGTCGGCAAGCGAGGCGTCGGTGAAGAGCATGATTGACAGTTGGTCCGGAGTGTCACCGATCCATCCATGTAGACAATGGGTACGAGTCGTCTTGAGGTAGCATATCAGCCGATGAAGGCGTTTATCACACGTAGTACTCCACTTGGTAATCTCTCTGGCTAACATGCATACTGGATGCAAAATATCGAAACGACAACAACGTGCCAGATAAAGAATCTTCATCAATACACTCGCCGCGTCCTGGCCGAGGATGCCCTCGTCGGAATAATCAGACTCGGTAAAACATGTGTCCTCGATGCCGGGAGTCTCTGCGGCGGGTAGGTCGTCGTAAGTGACTGTCGTGGATTGCGACGCATCAGTAGGTCTTTCGACCGACCCGGGCTGGATGATCGTGACCGAGCGTTAAGCACGCTAGTGGGTCTCGCGACCGACCCGGATGAGCTAGGCGATTTGGATCGCGAAGCCCTCGGGGAGTCGGACCGTTTTCGGCGTGAGCCTGGCGCTTGGGTACGCTTGGAGGCGCACTCTAAGTAACGTTCTATACATTGGTCAGTGAAGCCAAGCATATCATGTCGTATACCACGAACTTGTTTAGCTGTCTGATAGTCTTTCTCGCTGTGGGTAGGCAACATTGGTCGAATGGTAGCCATTCGCTTGTCGAAGACGTTCTGGGGGACGTCATGAGCCTGTTGTCCACAGCCGAGGTACTGAGAATACGGGGTGGGCGGGTCTAGGTCAATGCCGCTTTTGCGGATCAGATCCCAGCCAGCATGTAGATTGGTGGCCGGCCCTGCAAGTTTGAAGTCGTCCACGTATACTGAAAGTATCAAGCCTAGTTTGTTGTGTCTCCACACGCATTCCCATCCTGGGATAGGCTCGAATCCAGCGCTTCCCAGGCACGTGCTACACTTGCGCTCCCAGAACACGCCTGCCAAAAGGTGTCCGTAAAGTGCCAATCGTAGTCGGCACACGGGATTCCTGTATTTAGCCCAGGATGCAGGTTGACGCCATTTGGGTAGAGTAATACAAGTATCGACTGGGTCAATTCGACCATCTCCGTATCTTAAGGCCTGAGTGTATGCGCCTGGCGCATCACTCTGCTCGCCTCCATAATTTGGCAATAACGCGGTGGCGTCACACAGCTTAGAAGTTTCAATGTGTGACGCGCTAGACGCCGCGTCGGCGAAGATGGCGGCCAAGCCAGTCTCGTCTTTGCCAGTGTTGCCCTGAACCACCACGCGGCCCTTGAACTTGCGTAGTTCCGGAGGCAGTTCCTCATGTTTCACAGAAGATAGCTCTAGAATGTTGAAGAAGTGAACCTTCTTCCCTGTGCGAATCGCCTCGGACTCCACCTCTTCTTTTTCAGCAACAGTCTCTATCATCCATGTGTGCTTCTTCTCGTGGCGTTCGTATTCTCTGCGTAGGGCCTCCTGTGCTCGTGGCTCTGCGGCAACCTCACGTTTGTTCAGATTTCGGGTAACGAGGGCTGGGCCTGCCCATGGTGACTCAGGAAGCTTCTTTCTGTGTGCCGGTGTGTTGGTGGGTCCACGTGGCATAGTGGGTACTGCTACCGACGGGGTGAACTTGCGGGTCAGCGGGTTCGCAGTCCCGAAATCGTGCCCCTCACTGTCGATGATCACCAGAGTGCGCGCGACTCCAGCAGGCGATGGTGAGGGTTGGCGGTAGTACAACACAGTGGTGATGTCACGTGGTCCGCCAGGCAGTTTGCATATATAATCTCCTTGTTAGTCACGCCCTTGACGTCCTCGTCTCGAATGACAGCTCCGCTGTCCATATCGTAGGTAATGCGGCTTTCCACGGTATTCCATGTAGGTCCACCAGCCGTAGTTGTGCGAAAGAGTTTAGCTTGTTTGTCCTGCCAGGTCCACACCCGAAGGGCAGCTCGCCCACGTGTCTCGCGAGCTTGTTTTATGTCTTCTGCATGCTCGATCTCTTTCTTTTGTGGTCCTCGGGATAAAGTTTTCCAGTGTTCGGGAAGGGTGTGGTCTGGGCGCGTAGTAGCCTGTGCACGTGTCTCACGACCGCGGACCACCATTTTGCCATCCGGTAACATCTTGGGGAGCCCGTAGAACCGAACTAGGCCGGTCCATGGCTCACTAAGTTCTCGGTGGCCTGCGGCACTAACACCGTCCCAAACGTCGCGGAAGACACCTTCGCCCTCGAAGGTAGAATTCGTCTCAAAGTCCCACGTTGCATCGAGCTGATCGACGGGGACAGGGATGTTCATCACATCGTCTGTCGGTCTGAATAATTTCTTTCGCGGAGTGCGGATATGCCGGATGATGCAGTATCCGCGCTGCTCCCAGTAATCGGGCTCTGGCGCTGGTGCAGCGACATCAGGAGCCGATGGATGAGTAGCAGCAGGATTGTCGTCCGGCGGTAACATAGAGGGGTCATCCCACTCTGTCGGGTAGGCAAGCGGGAGGTCAGGCATGGGTTTGTCGCCCAAGGGACGAGAAGTAGCTGCCTTGACCTCGTCGTGTGCCTCTGGGTTGTGGTGTCGCAGAGTACAGTCCTTTACAGGGAAGGTGAACTTGCCGTCCGGGATGATAATGACCTTGACTCTGTGTACGTGACACAGGTCGCCGTCAGGGTTCTTGGCGTATGTAGCCGTGTCCAAGACGAGATAATCACCAGACCAACGTCCACCTGAGTGTAGATGGTAACCCATGAACAACCCTTCCCGAGTATTGTCCTGCAACTTTGCTGTCTCGTTGTTGATCTCGGGATTGAAGCATTTCCAAAAAGGTCGAGCACCGAATGGTATGCAGTGCCCGGGAAAACTTTCACCACATCGGATTTCATGTGCTGTCTTGTCTGCGTGCTCATCGCTTAGGGCGGCAACGCCCGTGGATGTGTCCACAAAGTCGTGTCCACAGCAAAAGGCCTGCATGGTCTCCTTCCACCGCTCGTGTCGCAGCCCGGACATATGTAACACAGCTCTAGTACCCAGGATGACGATCTTGACAATGCGCCCCATCAATCCATTCGTCTGTGGACGATGAGGAGTGCTAGTGTCGTGTCTCCATCCCAGCTGACGGCATGCCTTCAGAAGCTCTCCTGAATTATCTGTATAGATGTGCTTGACCTCATCGTTTGCGGCGATGAATTGCTGAAAGGATGCCTTCGTTGTAGCTGCGTCTTTGTGCGTGGCTGGGTATGCCATGAAGATGCCGGTGTATCTGTCGAGGACGACGAGTGCATACTTGTCACCGTGTTTATCAGCGGCATCGTCCTTGGCTAAGACGACGTGGTCGGCAGTTAGCGCTTCCCCGAACTTCTTCGGAGCAAAAACCTCGTAGGCTGTGTCCTCGTCCGTGGGGGCTGCCGGTGGATGTGGTTTGCGCTGTCGTCTGCACGGGGCGTTCTGCGCCATGGTGCGAGAGCAAATCTCGCAGTCTGGGTGTTTCGGACTGTGGGTCATGTAGTGCGTAGGATCGACGGGCTTCTTTTGTCGGTTTGGAAGAACACGGTCGCCATCGGAGCGTGCCTCATCGAGCGTCGCCGCCGGCCGATCCTCGATGCATGTCGACGTAGTGTCGGCCATATCTGCTTGAGCCGTGCCTGGGATGTTCCCGCAGGTCTTTGTAGGCCCCCCGCATGTGCCAGGAGAGCGCTGCTGCGGAGGCGTAAACGAGTCGCAGTGCGAAACTTTGACTTCTCTCTTGGGGCAGGTCTCGTGGTGGGGCTGTGGCTCAGATGTTGGTGGGGACTGCGCTGGGTCCTTGCAGCGCCAGCATCTGTCGTGGCAGCGTGGAGGAGAACGCTTGCGCCGACGACGTCTTGGTGCTGATGAGGTGCACAATCGTGGTGGTGGTATCTTCACAAGATCGTCGAGGCGTAGTTCTGGAACTCTGCTATTGACGGGAGCTTTGTACCACTGGCTCCCCGGATCCTGTAGCATGTAACCCAGGTCGGGGTCCCAAAGTTGCCGGGAGCCATCAACTTCGATTAACTGTCCCACTGATAATAACGATGGACAAGCTGGCAAGGCAAGAGCTGAACTCCGTAAGCCTACCTCTGGTAGTTGGATGTCGTAGTGCTCGTTGACAGTGCGATCACCATTGGCTGTTTCCAGAATATGTTCCTCGCGAATAGCTATGCGATCATATTCGGTCTGCGTGAGTTCGTTCTTATCCTGAATATGGTGCGCAGATCCACTGTCGAGAACCCAGGAACGTGTCAGGGCGGCTGTCGATTGTGGAGGGTCGACAGTCGGTGTCGCCACTGACTCCTGGTTCGTCTCGGAGGACTCTGTGGTAGAGTCGTCAGAACCTGTAATCGCAGTGGGTGTTGCCACCGACACTGCGTCGCGTCGGTAGTCGTGTAGGTCCTGATGCCATGATTTGGCCTCCCGTTGACAACGTTGTAGGGCTTCTGCGCTCTGTTTCCACCACCATTGCGGTAGTGGATCTGGTACCTTGACGATATCGCCCTCGTTTGGCTTGTCGATCCACTTGTCGAGAGTGGTCTTGCCAGACGCGATGTACGGGAAGTATTCCACGTTGTGTGTCGAAACGTATCCGACGTCGTGATTTGAGAGGTGCTGTCTTGGCCATGTGCACGGCCATAAGAGTCTTGTCACGTATGGCGTAACTACGGTCGGAGCGGCGTGGGCGGCGATTGATAGCAGGAGAGCGTGCTCGAAACCTAGGGGAGCCACGGGATGAACTGCGGCTCGTGGAACGGCGGTCACGTCCTCTGTCACTGCCGTATGATCTGTCGCGGCCCCGTGGGCCGCCACGTCCTTCGCCACGCCCGTCTCTTCCTCGGGAAGATGATCTTGATGATCTATTGTATCGACCTCTCGACTGACTGCGAGAGTCGGTGAATTTTGCTGGAGGATGATCGAGAGCGGTCGTATTGGCGTTTGTGGTCACGTCGGTTGCATGAGCCCCCCGCATTCCGAACCCCCCCGCGTTGTGGAGAGCGTCTGCTCCCTGAGCCGCGGGATGGTGGTCGGCCACGGCTGTCCTGACTGGAAGGCCGTGGACGGCTGGGGCTCCTATCAGGTGTCTTCGTACCAGCTGCGAGGTGAGCATACTTGCACTTGTCACCCTTGTGGTACTTGTTTTGGACGAAGAAGCTACACTGCGCCATATGCGGGAAGTTGCGCTTATCACCACGTGCGCATGTACTGCGCTTGGCGAATTCGAAGCAGAACGGCTTCGACCCTGGCTTTTTGGAACTCGCAGGGGCTGATACGCTGCGGCGAGCGTTGCCGCCAGCGTTGGATGCTCGGGAAGATCTGCCGCCCCTCCCATCCCTGGAGTAGGTATGCAAAGCCTTGCAACGGTCACCACCCCGACAATTGCCTTTCTTCCAGGCTGCGCAGATGTTCACCTGAGAACGGTTGTCGTACTCGTGCCTTAGCTTGTTTTGATTCTTCTCGAGTTGTTCTATCTCCAGAACGTCAAGAACGCGTTGTCGACGCCAATCATAGGTACGATTTTGGGTCGCTTATCTTCATGCGTCGATGCTCATACATGTCCTGTTTCATCCAGGCATGTCGGCGAATCTGAATGCGAACTAAAGATTCTAGAATCTTGGGGTCGGGTGCCTCTCGGCAATCCAACAATAAAGCGTCCCACTCTGTAACAAGTCGTTGCAAGTCTTCATCTCTCATCCTCAATTCTTTGAGGCGCTCAAAATCATGTAGGTCGTCATCAACCTCTGTCACTTTGCAGGATTGCAGGATGTGCCAGTAAATCTGGCGTCCTTTCATCATTCGTCCTGCTTTGTGTTCTCTGGCTTCGATGAGCCTGATCTGGTAGCGCAGATCGGAGGACAATTTGTCGCTGAGAGCAAGGAGTAGTAGTATTGACCGAATCCGCAGATAGTGGTTGTGAGGATATCGGTACACCGTCGGCAGTTGGTTCTGTGCGCGCGGGGGACACGTGGCGTGTCTGTGCGGAAGCAGCCGCGGAGGCTGCTCCTGGTGACGTACGTCTTTGTTGTCCTGCAGAAGCGTGTGGTGCTTCTGCGGACGCTGCCGTCGGCCTGGGTAGGCCTGGCGAAGGCTGACGGTGAAGTGTAGTGTCGTTGGTGTGGTCAATCAATAGATTCGTCCAGTTCGTCATGCCCTCGTGTATTTGATCCACCTTTTGGCATGCGCAATCGTCGGTGTCCCGAGAGCGTTGGGAATGCCGATCAAGGCGTTGCTCGTAGGCTCGGAGACGGGCGTTTTGTGCCTCCATTTCACTTTCCAGACGTGTGAGGCACTCCCCAACACGTACTTTTTCAACATCTCTGTCCCGAAGGGCCTGGGAGAGCTCAGACTGCGCGTGGTCCGCTGCCGTCTTAACTTCCTGCAACCTGTCAGTGAAAAGGGCGAAATCGTAACCCGTAGGAGGAGATCCCAGCTGGCCAGTCGGGGCTCGTCCGACACGCAACTCTGCCAGGGCGTCCTGTACACCAGGTAAACGCTGCTCGATCACAGAGACCCGGTTAGTGAGGGGCTGCACGACAGCGTCGGTCGCATCAAGCCGTTGAGCGATGACTCTCTCAGTCTTTTGCAACGTGCCGATCAGGGTCGACGAGTTGGTACTCGCTTCAGCACGAAGCGTTGCCGTAGTGTGGTCCATGTTTGATCGAAGACCATTGATTTGGGACTGGACGTCGCCGAGGTCGTGCGCCTCGGATGGGGGCGGTCGATTTCGGAGCTGGTCGTGGATCTCATCGTGTAGGATCCTGACCGCTGAAACGCCTGTGTCGCGGACGACCACAAGCTGTTGCTCCATCTGCACAAGGTAGTTGCGCAGGTGCTCGACCGTCGCAGACCGTTCACCTGAGTATGACATCTCACGGTCAACCTGAAACTGCAGCTCTCCTAAGATACGACGATCTTCAGCGTTCCTGGAATCTATGATCGTTAAGGCGCCGTCGAAATCTTGGCGTGGAGCAGCAGTGTTGGCAGCGTTCGTATGAACGCTTTGCACTAGTCCAGAGTACTGCCTGGACATGGTGGTCTCAACCTGGTCTCGCCGCTCAGCAAGTTCACCTGCAGCGTGCGTGGCCGCCGGCAGGTCGTCTGAGAGTGAGAGGTGAGGAGCGTCTGCTCCCTGGTGCACCCTCTCGCGAGGAGTGCTGGGCCTCTGGGAGGCCGCGCGCAGGTTCGACCTGGTCTCGTCGTAGGGGCCTGCGGCCTCGCGACGGTTACGCATGGAGGAGCTGCGGCTAGGGCCGTGTGTGTGTGTGTGGTGTCTGGCGGGATGATGATACCTTGGGATGCTGCGTCTGCGGCTGTGCCGCCACTGGTCTACCGAGCTCCTCGAAGGCGGCTACATGCGCCGACGCTGGAACAGTCGCAGGACTGGCTGGGCCACCGCTGTTGTTCCAACGGCGGTTAGCGCGGAAGCGCCCTGGAGTATCGGGACCAGTGGGGCTTGCGCCCGACGCAGTAGGGATTGCTCCCGACGTAGGAAGAGGAGATGGAGGGTCGAAAGTAGGCGTGTGAAATCCTCTAATGCCTGCTCCTAGTCCTTCTCCTGTCACCCCGTGGGCGGCGTGGCGGCGAAGTTCAGCAACTAATCGCGCCTCGGGTCCGTCGGAGCTGGGGGGGGGGGTGTATCTGGGACACCCACACGGTCACCTCCAAGGCTCTCCAACTCATCACCGATCCGTCGCGCCGTCGGAGAGCTCGGACGCGAAGCCTCGAAGGATCCCTTACGGCGCATGCGCCGTCTGGGCTCCATCGAGGCCGCGAGCGAGATCGCGAAGCAGGTTTCGGTGAATGGTGAGCTGTAAAGGCTGATAACCTGTGTATGGGGTTGGAGTACAAAGGTACAGAACCCCTGATCCGTAGGTAGAGGAAAGGAGGGAAAGATGGGGATCTTTTCCTCCTGTGCGATCAACAGTCTGATCGATGCCAATACCTGAGCCCAAACGGCCAGGAGACAGGATAGTAAAGAGTATATATGAGGGTATTACACGGGTTCATTTCACATTTTTCACCTTCAAAGAATGGAGGAAACAACTGCCCCCTCGTTCGTGACATCGCGGTTTCCCGGCTGTTGCATTGGAGGCCATCAGCCGGGTGCGCGTCTCTTCCTTGAACGGATGCCAACCGCGGCCCAGGGGTATGAGCCACCGTGGGCCTGCTGTCACGCGCGCGGGGGGCACCTCGCTC
Source organism: Prorocentrum cordatum (assembly GCA_963575745.1). Classification (NCBI taxonomy): domain Eukaryota; class Dinophyceae; order Prorocentrales; family Prorocentraceae; genus Prorocentrum; species Prorocentrum cordatum. Next base: position 136,127 of record CAUYUJ010019603.1, read on the forward strand.
GAGAGGCCCATCCTGGCTTCCGGGGCCGTCGGGGCCAAGCTACCAGACTCGTGCGCGAACGCGACAACAAAGTCATAACACACCTGCGAAGCACCCGATGTGAGGCGACCGTTGCTCCTTTTCTGACTGTTGGGCCAGACGCCAGACAAGGTTGGCCTCGAAGCGTCGCGTGGACGCTGAACGCCCGCGCCGAAGTTGATATCTGGCGAGAGTTTCGGCTGACAACCAATAGTTCGTTAAACATATCCACGTCACTGCAAGATGCTAGACATGATGTCGGAGAAATCTTCTTAAGGCTATAGGGCGATGGGGCTATGGGGCTATAGGGCTAAGGCTCTGGGGCTATCTGTACTGGTGGGGGGGGACGCATGCGGGCTCCCTCACTGGGGTCTGTGGAGGGGCTCCCACTTGGGGCTACGAAGCGCTGCGCTGGGTGGGGGGGACGCATGCGGGCACCCCCTACTGTAGCCTTCGGTGGGTCTCCCTATGTGGCCACGAAGCGCTGTACTGGGTGAGGGGGACGCATGCGGGCACTCCCACGTGAATTACGCTGCGTCCGAGCTACCAGGGCCACGCACGATCCATTGTAAATTATGCTGCGTTCGTGCTCTCAGGGCCACGACCCCTCGTAAATTACGCTGCGTTCGCTCTCCCTGGGCCACGCTCCCTGGTAAACTACGCTGTATCCGCGCTCCCTGGGCCGCGCTCCCTCGTGAATTACGCTGTGTCAGCGCTCCCAGGGCAACGTTCCATTGTAAATTACGCTGTGTTCGGGCTCCAAGAACCACCTGGGCATCCTGGGGCGCCCAGTCCGCTCGAATTCTGAAAAAAAAAACAAGCGTTTCGCTCGAGAGTTCCTCGACATTCCTGCCCGCGGAATGCGCCATCCTCGAGCGGGCACGCAACACGTGAACTTTTCCATATTTTTTTGAAGATCTTAGGGCATCCATCGTTCTTTCGTGGATTCTGCGCAAAACGCTCCGCACCCCGTTTTAAACGAGGGAAAGCGGGTGTCTGCGGACACAATTATTTATCGAGAATCGGAGATAAAGGGGGAACATTTTCGTTGAGCGGGCACGTGCGAAACGCATGTTTTCAAAAACAAATCAGACTTCACCTGGTTGTTTTCCGCGACTAATTTCGCCGGCCCGCTTCAAGTCGTCCCCGGGGGAAAAACCAACTAAAGGAGAACCCTGGGCCTGCACACGTGCCAGAGCTGGAATTTGCATATTACCACGGCGAATGGCCCAACCATGCACTTGTGAGTGCTAGTGCCGGACTTGTGCATACCGCCTTCAGTGGAGCTCCCTGAGGGGCCACTAAGCGTGCGAGGGGTGTGCCTGGGGGGCGCCTGCGGGCCCTGCCCCTGTGGCCTCTGGTGGAGTTCTCCATGGGGCCACAAAGTCCACAAAGCGTTTGAAGGGTGTGCCGAAATGGGCCTGGCTGAAGGCGCATGCGGGCTGTGCTACTGGGGCCTTCGGTGGAGCTTCCTGTGGGGCCATGAAACGTGGGAGGGGTGTACCGAAATTGGGCTGGGGAATCGCATGCGACCCCCCCTCCCTGGGGGCTTCAAAGCGTGTAAGAGGTGTGCCGAAATGGTCGGGGACCGCATGCGACCCCCCCCCTAAGGGCTTCGGTGGAGCTCCCTGTGGGGCCACGAAGCATGTGAAGGGCGTGCCGAAATTGTAACATGATCGACGCACGAACCCGGAAAAGGATATAGAAATGTGAAGTATGGCAACGTTTTCAATACGCCTGGTTGGGCGACGGGCAATTGCAATGCTGATCTTGATGTACTGTGCCAAGGGCTGTGCTGTGCTGTGCCGTGCTGAGCTGCGATGTGCCATGCCGCGTTTGTGCTCTATAGCGTTGTGGATCGAGTACTCATTAGCATTCGAGTCTTGACCGAACTGATCTAGAATTTAGGATCGAGCTGCCTGAGCACATAGTAGCCGCCCCAGAGCTAGTTGAAGTGGAAACGTGGAGGACGTTCGATCAACTCGACCTCAAAATCCGACTCAGCTCCGACAAGGAACGACACGACACGGAGCACAGGCTCACGGACGCGCCACAGGATGTGCCAGGGGCGCAATAGGGGATGCGCCAGGGGACGTGTCAGGGGACGCATCAGGGGACGTGCCCTGGACGTGTCAGGGACCTGCCACGGGACGTGCCAAAGCGCGTGCCATGGGGCGGCCAGAGGACGTCATGCCAAGACGTTGCAAGGGGCCCGCCACGGAACGGGCAGGGGAAACGCCTGGGACGAGCAAGGAAACGCGACAGAGGACGAGCCAGGGAACGTGCCACGCCGAGTGGCGTGCTAGGGGACGTGCCAAGGAACGTCACGCCAGAACGTCGCAAGGGCCGCACCAGGGGGCGCGCCATGGCGCGAGGGGACGCCCCATGGACGGGCGCGGTTGGGACTGCGCACTCTACTGCGACAAGCGTTTCGCCCGAAACATCTTCAACACATCCTCATGTTAGCAAGCGTCTCGCTCGAGACGTTCTCAACATCTCCTCATGCTAGACATCTGCCCGAACGACCTGGACACGTGAAAACAAGCGTGTCTCTCGACACATCCTGCCCAAATCCCCATGCTAGATATCCGCCTGAGCGGCCTGGAGACGTGAAGACAAGCGTCTCTCTCTCGAGACATCCTCAACACATCCTCATGCTAGACATCCACCTGGGCGACCTGGACGCGTGAAAACAAGCGTCTCGCTCGCGACATCCTCAACACATCTTCATGCTAGACATCCGCCTGGGCGACCTGGGCACGTGAAAACAAGCGTCTCTCTCTCTCTCTCTCTCGAGATATCCTCGACACATCCTTAAGTCAGACATCCGCCTGGGCGACCTGGACACGTGAAAGCAAGCGTTTCGCTCAACACATCCTCAACATATCTTCATGCTAGATATCCGCCTGGGCGACGTGGACACGCGAACACAAGCGTTTCGCTTGACACATCCTCAACACATCTTCATGCTAGACATCCGCCTGGGCGACCTGGACACGCGAAGACAAGCGTTTCACTCAACACATCCTCAACACATCTTCATGCTAGACATCCGCCTGGGCGACCTGGACGCGTGAAAACAAGCGTCTCGCTCGAGACATCCTCAACACATCTTCATGCTAGACGTCTGCCTTGGCAACCTGGAGGCGTAAAACTAAGCGTCACGCTCGAGACATCAGATCTGGGCACGTGAAAACATGCATTTCACCTTAGACATCCTCTGAATTCTGATCTCCAGGAGAGGAACGATCTATAGAACAAAACAAGCGTTTCGCATGAGACATCCTCAACACATCATGCAACACAAGCCTTTCGCTCGAGACATCTACAACAAACGAACATGCTTATCTTACCCTGAATTTTATCGTTCGGAATTTCAACAACCAACTTTTCGCTAGGGGTATCCTCATTTTTTTTAACTCGCCGGCCCACTTCGACTCCGTCATGTATCGCAGAATAAACTCGCCGGCCTCCTTCAAGTCGAAGTCAAGGGGTTAACCAACTAAAAGAGAACCTTGGGCTCAAGCCCTTTCCAGGGAACATGATCGACCCACGAACCCGGAAAGGAATATGGAAACGTAAGGCAGGGCAGCGTTTTCAAGGTACCTGAATGAGCGACAAGCAATTGCAATGCTGAGTGTATCGATCTTGATGTGCCGTGCCAAGGGCTGTGCTGTGCTGCGCCGTGCTGAATTGCAATGTGCCACGCAGCGATTGTGCTTCATAGCGTTTTGGATCGAGTCCTCCTTTGCATCAGAGTCCTGACCGAACTGATCTGGATCTTAAGCTCGATCTGCCTGAGCACATAGTAGCTGCCCCAGGGCTAATTGACAGGGGGACATGCCAGGGGGACGCGCCGCGGAACGCCCCAAGGGACGCGCCAGGGCACGTGCCAAGGGACGTGCCATGGGGACGCACCGCGGGACGTGCCAAGGGGACGCGCTATGGAACGTGCCAATGGACGTGCCACGGGACGTGCCAAGGGACGCGCCGCGCGACGTGCAAGGGAGACTCGCCACGGGACGTGCCACGGAACGTGCCAGGGAACGTGCCAGGCGACGCGCCAGGGAGCGTGCCAGGGAACGCGTCAAGGAACGTGCTGCGGGACGTTCCTAAACCAGGGCCAGGATCCCTCATAAATTTCGCTGCGTCCGCGCTCCCAGGGCCACGATCCCTCGTAAATTACCCTGCGTCCGTTCTCCCTGGGCCACGATCCGTTATAAACTACGCTGCGTCCGCGCTCCCAGGGCCGCGCTCCCTTGTGAATTACGCTGTGTCCTCGCTCCCAGGGACAGGATCCTTGGTAAATTGCGCTGTGTCAGTCCCCCCAGGGCCACGATCCCTAGTGAATTACGTTGCGTCCGCTCTTCCTGTGCCACGATCCCTTGTAAATTGCGCTGCGTCCGCGCTTCCAGGGCCACGATCTTTTGAAATTATGCTGCGTCAGCTCTCCGTGGGCCACGACCCCTCGTAAACTAGAATGCGTCCGCGCTCCCAAGGCCAGGATCCCTTGTGAATTACGCTGTGTCCGCCCCCCCAGGGCCCCCCCCAAGGCCAAGATCCGTTGTGATTTACATTGCGCCCGCGCTCCCAAGGCCACGATCCACCGTAAATTACGCTGCGTCCGTGCTCCTAGAGCCACGATCCATTGCAAATTACCCTGCGTCCGCTATCCCTCGGCCCGGATCCCTGGTAAACTAAGCTGTGTCCGCGCTCTCGGGGTCGCGATCCTTAATAAATTACGCTGTGTCCGGCCCCCCCAGGGCCACGATCCATCGTACATTGCGCTGCGTCCGCGCTCCCAAGGCCACGATCCATGGAAAATTACACTTGCGTCAGCGCTCCCAGGACCACGATCACTCCTAAATTATGCTGCGCCCGCGCTCCCTGGGCCACGATCCCTCGTAAACTACGCTGCGTCCGCGCTCCCAAGGCTGCGATTCCTGGTAAACCAAGCTGCGTCCAAACTCCCAAGGCTCCCTGGGGAATTCTTCGACGTCCAGGTTACTGGAAGTCTCCGACACAAGCTTTTCGCTCGAAACATCCTCAACAAATTCTGCAAAACGAGCGTTTCGCTCGAGACATCCGCGACAAACGAAAATGCGTAATTTACCCGGTGTTTTTTATCGATCCGAACTTCAAAAACCCAGTTTTTTCGCTCTGGACATCCTCAAATTTTAATTCGCTGGCCCGTCTCGACTTCGCTAGTTATCGCAGAAAATAACAGAACATTCGCCGGCCCAACGGGCCAGAGGCGTGCTAAGATCTCCGGTTACAGGTGAACCGTATTTCTAGTTCGCGCGCGCGTGGCGGCCTCTGGGGACCCTTGGACGAAGAGTACCCCAGGCGATGCCAGGCAGGAGGGCACCAGGGGGCCCCCTGCACGGCCCAAGAGACCCCGAGTCGTCGAAAGATCGTTCCAAGACGCTCAAGATGGTCCCTAGATGGCCCCTGAAGTCGCGAACATGATCGACCCACGAACTCGGAAAGAAATATAGAAATGTAACGCATGGCAACGTTTTCAAAAACACCTGATTGGGTGACGGGCAAATGCAATGCTGAGTGTATCGATCTTGACGTACCCTGCCGAGGGCTGTGCTGTGCTGCGCCGTGCTGAATTTCGATGTGCCATGCCGCGATTGTGCTCTATAGCGTCGTGGATCGAGTCCTCCTTTGCATCCGAGTCCTGAACGAACTGATCTGGATCTTAAGCTCGAGCTGCCTGAACACATAGTAGCTGCCCCAGAGCTGATTGACAGGGGAAGGACGCGCCGCGGAACGTCTCAAGGGACGCGCCAAGCGATGTGCCAGGGCACGTGCCATGGGGTCGCACCGCGGGACGTGCCAAGGGGACGCGCTACGGAACGTGCTGGGGACAAGCGTTTCGCTCGAGACATCCTGTCAACATCCTCATGCTAGACATCCGCCTGAGCGACCTGAACACGTGAAAACAAGCGTTTCGCTCAATACTCCTCAACACATTCTCATGCTAGACATCCGCCTGGGCGAACTGGACACGTGAAAACAAGTGGTTCGCTCACGACATCCTTAACACATCTTCATGTGAGACGTCCGCCTGGGTGACCTGGGCACGTGAAAACAAGCGTTTAGCTCGAGACGTTTTCAACACCTCCTCATTCTAGACATCCGCCTGGGCGACCTGTACACGTGAAAGCAAACGTCTCGCTCGAGACATCCTCAACACATCTTCATGTTCGACATCCGCCTGGGCGACCTGGACACGTGAAAACAAGCGTATCTCTCGAGACATGCTCAACACATCCTCATGCTAGGCATCCGCCTGGGCAACCTGGACACGTGCAAACAAGCATCTCGATCGAGACTTCCTCAACACATCCTCATGCTAGACACCCGCCTGGGCGACGAGGACGCGTGAAACCAAGCGTCTCGCTCGAGACATCCTCAACAAATCCTGGCGCTAGACCTCTGCCTGGGCAACCTGGAGGCGTGAACCCAAGCGTCTCGCTCGAGACATCCTCAGGACCTGGGCACGTGAAAACAAGCATTTCACTTAAGAGATCCTCTGAATTATACTCCCCAGGAGAAGACAATCTATAACACAGAAGAAGCGTTTCGCTCGAGACATCCTCAACACATTCTGAAAAACAAGCGTTTCGCCAAGGACATCCTCAAACTTTAATTCGCTGGCCCACCTCGACCTCGATATTTATCGCAAAAGAAATTCGCCGGCCCACCTCAAGTCAAACCCGGGGGGAAACAAACTAAAAGAGAACCCTGGGCGGGAAAAAAACCCAAGAGAGCCTCAAGAGGCTCTCCAAGCTGGCCCCAACAAGCAAAAATCGTCCCATTCCTTCCGGGAAACGTACATGCTTCGCATGTGCGACGTCTGGGGTCCACAGCGAACAACACTGCCCCAGATGCCTCCAACGCCGTCCCCGGACGGCCTAACGCGCCCCCAAGATGGGCCCAAGAGAACCCAAGAGGGCTCCAAGACGGCCCAAGAGGGCACCAGAAGGCGCCCACGACGGCCCAAGAGGGCCCCAACACGGTCCCAAGAGAGGCCCAAGAAGGGGGCCAGGAACCGAAAAGTTCAGCCTTCAGCCCCAAGGGCTCCCCAGGAGGCCCCAAGAGGCCCCAAAGGGCCCCCCAAGAGGCGCCTCAAAAGCCCCAAGAGGCCCCCAAGAGGCTCCAACACAGCCCCCAAGAGGCCGCAAAACTGCGTCCCAGAGGCCCCAAGAGGCCAACCATGAGAGGCCAACCATGAGAGTCCAACCAACATCCATGAGGCCGCCGACCCACCACCCAGACACGGTGGCGGGATGGGTCCAAGGCCAATCGATCCGCCGCCCCATTTTGATTTACCAAAGGGGTGCCCGGCGTGCCAAACTATACGGTTTTGGTTTTGGTTCCTTTTCCAAAAGAACTCCCCCTGGGGCTTCGGCCCGTCCCGCCGGGGTCCCAGGAGATTCTCGAAAATCCGTCCGTCAATGCCTTTGTTGCCTCAAGTTGGCCCAATATGGTCTCCCAGACGGCCAAGATGGCCCAGGATGACCTCCAAGATGCCTCCAAGACAGCCAAGATGGTCTCAAAGACGTCTAAGATGGCTCCAAGATGCACCCAAGACGGACCAAGATGGCCTCAAGATGGTCTACGACGGCTCAAAAGGCCCGCAAGAGGCCTCCAAGACGGCCCAAGAGCCCTCCAAGACGTCCTCCAGGAAGGCCCGACGAGGCCAAAATCATTGATTATCCTCAGGTTTTTAAACGATTTTTGGCATTTGCGCCTTTTCGGCTTTCCGACGGCCTTTTCGGCCCCGAAGCGCCCCAAGAGGGCCCCAAGTCGGCCCAGAAAGGCCCCCAAGACGGCTCCCGACGGCGTCAGACGTGCCAGGAACCCATCAAGATTGCCGAAGTTGACTCGAAGCTGGCCCAAGACGGCCCAAGAGGCCCCCAAGAGGGCATCCAGGAAGGCCCGACGAGGCCAAAAACCTTGATGTTCCCAATGTGTTTGACGGATTTTGACATTTGCTTCTTTTCGGCCTTCCGACGGCCCGAGACGGCCCAAGAGCCCCAAAATATCGCCGAAAGATCGCCCAAGAGGCCTCCAAGATGGCCCCAGAACGGCCCAAGAAGGCCCCAAGACGGCCCCAAGAGGCCCCCAAGACGGCACAGGACGCCTTTAAGACGCCCAATATGGGGCCCAAGACGGCCCTGGAGCATTCCAAGAGGGCCCCAAGTCGGCCCATAGAGGCCCCCCGAACGGCTTCCGACGGCGTCAGACGGACCAGGAGCCCACGAAGACGGCCGAACACGGCCTTAAAATGGCCCAAGACGGCCCAAGAGGCCTCCAAAAGGGCCTCCAGGAAAGCCAGAAAATGCCAAAATCATTGATTTCCAATGGGTTTTTGAAGGATTGTGGCATTTGCTTTTTTTTGCCTTCCGACGGCCCGAGACGGCCCAAGTGCCCCCAAAGATTGCCCAAGAGGCCCAAGACACGGCCCCAAGAGGCCCCCAAGACGGCCCAAGAGGTCTCCAAGACGCTCAAGATGGCCTCCAAGACGGCCCAAGAGCCCTCCAAGACGCCCTCCAAGAAGGCCCGAAAGAGTCGAAATGGCCTCCAGACGGCCAAGATGACCTTCAAGATGCCCACGTGTTCCCCGAAGGCTTTCCAAACCGATTCGGGGAACACATGGTCCGTTAGCTTGGCAGGTCTGGCCTCAACGTTCGGCCACATAGGCGCTTCCAAAAAGGCAGGGGGCGGCGGTGATTCGCCGTAGGCGTCTTCGATAATCAACAACCCCACCCAGCAACAGCGCATCGACAACGATCACTCGGGCACGTGGCAGTGCTCCAAATGGCACTCGTCGAACGATCGGTCCGAGACACCAGCGATGGCTTCCAGACGGCCCACGATGCGTACAAGACCCCTGAAGAGGCCACTTGCGGAAGGGATGAGTTTGCCTGAAGGCCTATTTGCATGTGCCCACCCCCTGGGGGACAGAGCCCGCACCAGGAGTCGGGATGCCCCCAAGAGACGCGTGCGCCTTGAGGGCAACGCCCAGTAAAGTTAGAGGTAGAGAGATGCAGGCGTTGCCACCGGCATGGCCTGCAACATCTTCACACCATCGAGCGGCCTCCCAACAAGAGGCACATCCCGACAAACGACAGCGGCGAGGCAATATGGGCCGGCGGAATGAGCGAAGCGATTCAATAATTCGCCGGCCCGTCTCAAATCGTCCCCGCGGGTAAGACATGATCGACCCACGACCCGGGAAAATAATATAGAAACGTAAGGCATGGCAGCGTTTTCAAGACACCTGATTGGGAGACGGGCGCAATGCTGAGTGTATCGATCTTGATGTACCGTGCCAAGGGCTGTGCTGTGCTGCGCCGTGCTGAATTTCGATGTGCCATGCAGCGATTGTGCTCTGTAGCGTTGTGGATCGAGTTCTCCTTTGCATCCGAGTCCTGACCGAATTGATCTGGATCTTAAGCTCGATCTGCCTGAGCACATAGTAGCTGCCCCAGAGCGCGATGTGCCATGCCGCGATTGTGTTCTATAGCGTTGTGAATCGAGTCTTCCTTTGCATCAGAGTCCCGACCGAACTGATCTGGATCTCAAGCTCGAGCTGCCTCTGCACATAGTGGCTGCACCAAGTCTAATTGACAGGGGGACATGCCAGGGGGACGCGCCGCGGAACGCCCCAAGGGACTCGCCAGGGGACGTGCCAGGGGACGTGCCATGGGGACGCACCGCGGGACGTGCCAAGGGGACGCGCTATGGAACGTGCCAATCGACGTGCCACAAGATGCGCCACGCGACGTGCCAAAAGGACACGCCATGGGACTCGCTACGGAACGTGCCAGGGAACGTGCCAGGCGACGCAACAAGGAACGTGCCAGGGAACGTGCCACGGGACGTCCCTGACCCAGGACCAGGATCAATCGTAAATTACGCTGCGTCCGCGCTCTCAGGGCCACGATCCATTGTACATTATGTTGCCTCCGCTCTCCCTGGGTAAACTACGCTGCGTCCGCGTTCCCAGGGCCGCGCTCCCTTGTGAATTACGCTGCGTCCGCGCTCCCAAAGCCGCGATCCCTGGTAAATTACGCTGTGTCCGCACCCTCCGGGCCACGGTCCATCGAAAATTGCTCTGCGTCCGCTCTCTGGGCCACGATCCCTCGTAAACTATGCTGCGTCCGCGCTCCCAGGGCCACGATCCATTGTAAACTACGCTGCGTCCGCTATCACTGGGCCACGATCCCTGGTAAACTAAGCTGTGTCCGCGCTCTCGGGGCCGCGATCCTTAATAAATTACGCTGTGTCCGGCCCCCAGGGTCACGATCCATCTTACATTGCGATGCGTCCGCGCTCCCAAGGCCACGATCCATCGAAAATTACACTTGCGTCAACGCTCCCAGGACCACGATCACTCCTAAATTACGCTGCGCCCGCGCTCCCTGGGCCACAATCCCTCGTAAACTACGCTGCGTCCGCTCTCCCTGGGCCACGTTCCCTTGTAAACTACACTGCGTCCGCGCTCCCAGGGCCGCGCTCCCTTGTGAGTTACGCTGTGTCCGCGCTGCCAGGGCCCAGTTCCCTAGTAAATTACGCTGCGTCCGCGCTCTCAGGGCCACGATCCTTTGTAAATTACGCTGCGCCCGCTCTCCCTTGACCACAACTATACTGCTTCCGCGCTCCCAGGGCCGCGCTCCTTTGAGAATTACAATATGTCCGCGCTGCCAGGGCCACGTTCACTGGTAAATTACAATGTGTCCACGCTCCCTGGGCCACGATCTATTGTAAATTACACTGCGTCCGCGCCCCCTGGGCCACGATCCCTGGTAAATTAGCTGCGTCCGCTCTCCCAGGAGCTCCTGGGGCATTCGTGGGCGTCCAGGTTCTTGGAAATTTCCCAAACTAGCGTTCCGCTCGAGACATCCTCAACAAATTATGCAAAACAAGCGTTTCGTCTGAGACATCCGCATCAAACGGAAATGCTGACTTTACTCGATGTTCTATCGATCAGAATTTCAAAGAACCAGCGTTTCGCTGGGGACATCCTCAAATCTCGACCTCGTTAATTATCACAGGAAATAACAACAAATAACTTAGCTGGCCCGTCTCAAATCGTCCCCGTGGGTAAAGCCTCTAACATGATCGACCCACGAACCCGGAAAGGAATGTAGACATGTAAGGCATTGCAACATTTCAAAGACACCTGATTGGGCGACGGGCACATGCAATGCTGAATGTATCGATGATGATGTACTGTGCCGAGGGCTGTGCTGTGCTACGCCGTGCTGAACTGCGATGTGCCATGCCGCGATTGTGCTCTATATAGCGTTGGGGATCGAGTCCTCCCTGGCATCGGAGTCCTCACCAAACTGATCTGGAGCGTAAGCTCGAGCTGCCTGAGCAGATGGTAGCTGCCCCAGAACTAATCGACAGAGGGAACATGCCAGGAGGACGCGCCGCGGAACGTCCCAAGGGACGCGCCAGGCGACGTGCCAAGGGACGTGCCATGGGCACGCACCGCGGGACGTGCCAAGGGGACGCGCTACGGAACGTGCCAGTGGACGTGCCGAGGGACGTGCCAGGGGACGCTCCGCGCGACGTGCCAGGTGGACTCGCCAAGGAACGCGCCAAGGAACGTGCCAAGGTGCATAGTTGAGTGTATCGATCTTGATGTACCGTGCCGACGGCTGTGCTGTACTGGGCCGTGCTGAACTGCGATGTGCCATGCCGCGATTGTGCTCTGTATAGCGTTGTGGATCGAGTCGTCCCTGGCATCCGAGTCCTCACCGAACTGATCTGGATCGTAAGCTCGAGCTGCCTGAGCAGATGGTAGCTGCCCCAGAACTAATCGACAGAGGGAACATGCCAAGAGGACGCGCCGCGGAACGTCCCAAGGGACGCGCCAGGCGACGTGCCAGGGGACGTGCCATGGGCACGCACCGCGGGACGTGCCAAGGGGACGCGCTACGGAACGTGCCAATGGACGTGCACCGCGCGACGTGCCAGGTGGACTCGCCACGGGACGCTCCGCGGAACGTGCCAGGCAACATGCCAGGCTGCAATGCTCAGGGTATCGATATTGATGTACCGTGCCGAGGGCTGTGCTGTGCCTGGGCGACCTGGACACGTGAAAACACGCGTTTCGCTCAAGACGTTGTCAGCACATCCTCATGCTAGACATCCGCCTGGGCAACCTGGACACGTGCAAACAAGCGTCTCGCTCGAGACATCCTCAACAAATGCTCATGCTAGACATCCGCCTGGGCGACCTGGACACGTGAAAACAAGCCTCTGGTTCGAGACATCCTCAACAAATCCTCATGCTAGACATCTGCCTGGGCCACCTGGAGGCGTGAAACCTGGCGTCTCGCTCGAGACATCCTCAAGACCTGGGCACGTGAAAACAAGCAATCCACTTGAGAAATCCTCAGAATTCAGGTCCCCAGGAGAGGACACTCTATAACACAAAACAAGCGTTTTGCTTGAGACATCCTCAACAAATTCTGAAAAACAAACGTTTCGCTCGAGACATCCTCAAAAAATAACTCGCCGGCCCTACGCGACCTCGTTATTTATCGCAGAATAATTTCGCCGGCCCTACAGCCGTCGAAACCGGGGGTAAACCAACTAAAAGAGAACCCTGGGCTCGAGCCCTTTCCGGGAAACATGATGGATCCACGAACCCGGAAAGGGATATAGACATGTGCAGCATGGTCACGTTTTCACGATATCCAACTGGGCGACACCTCACGAAACATCCCACGAGACACCCCGCGAAACATCCCAGGAGACACCTCACGAAACAACCCACGAGACACCTCACGAAACATTCCACGAGACACCCCGTGAAACATTCCACGAGACACCCCACGAACAGGCAACCACTCAACCAGACACCCCACGAAACATTCCACGGGGGTGCGACTGGGTGTGGTCGTGCTGGGGTGTGGTCGTGCTGGAGTATGGTCGTGTTGGGGTGTGGTCGTGCTGGGGTGTGGTCGTGCTGGGGGGTGGTCGTGCTGGGGGGTGGTCGTGCTAGGGGGGTGGTCGTGCTGGGGGGTGGTCGTGCTGGGGCGTGGTCGTGCTGGGGCGTGGTCGTGCTGGGGCGTGGTCGTGCTGGGGTGTGGTCGTGCTGTGGTGGTCGTGCTGGGGTGTGGTCGTGCTGGGGTGTGGTCGTGCTGGGGTGTGGTCGTGCTGGGGTGTGGTCGTGCTGGGGTGTGGTCGTGCTGGGGTGTGGTCGTGCTGGGGTGTGGTCGTGCTGGGGGGGTCGTGCTCGTGCTGGGGTGTGGTCGTGCTGGGGTGTGGTCGTGCTGGGGTGTGGTCGTGCTGGGGCGTGGTCGTGCTGGGGTGGGGTCGTGCTGGGGTGGGGTCGTGCTGGGGTGTGGTCGTGCTGGGGTGGTCCGCACCCTGTGATTTATCGATCGGGTCGTGCTGGGGTGTGGTCGTGCTGGGGGGGTGTGGTCGTGCTGGGGTGTGGTCGTGCTGGGGTGTGGTCGTGCTGGGGTGTGGTCGTGCTGGGGCGTGGTCGTGCTGGGGCGTGGTCGTGCTGGGGTGTGGTCGTGCTGGGATGTGGTCGTGCTGAGGTGGCCCGCACCCTGTGATTTATCGATCGGGATTTCAAAAACAAGCGTTTCGCCTGAGACATCCTCAAATTTGAATCCGCCGGCCTCCTTCGACTTCGATATTTATCAGGGAAAGAATCCGCCGGCCTCCTTCAAGTTGGGCACGGGGGGATATGTTTACATACTAAAAGAGAACCCTGGGCCTGCGCCCTTTCCGGGAAAAAACACCCTGGGCAGGAGCCCTTTCTGGGAAAAGGAAACCGCACGCGCCCACCCCGGGGGCTTCGGTAGAGCTCCTTGTGGGGCCACCAAAGGTGTGAGGGGTGTGCCGAAATTGATTGGGGAACCGCATGCGACCCGCTCCTCCCTGAGGGCTTCGGTGGAGCTCCCTGTGGGGCCACGACACGTGTGAGAGGCAGGGATGGAAAGAAGGGAGGAGAGGGGGAGGATAATAGGAGAGACGCGGGCCCTTTCACTTCAGAACAAGGACCCGACAACACAGGATGGCTGGACAATCGTCTTGGCGAAAGGCCCGATCATACGAAACTGCGAATACCGCGAGTGAGAAGGAGGGGGCGAGCAACATTACGCACTGGCGCGCATATCCTGGCGTGGCGGCGCCATCCGAACCCTGCCACTGGGGCCTTCGGTAGAGCTCCCAATGGGGCCACGAAACGTGTGACGGGTGTGCCGACATAGGTGCGGTCACGCCTGCGGGCCCTGCCAATTGGGGCCTTGGATGGAGCTCCCTATGGGGCCACGAAGCGTGTGAGGGGTGTGCCGCAATTGGTGCGGTCCCGCATGCGGGCGCTGCCATTGGGGCCTCTGGTGGGGTTTCCTGTAGGGTCGCGAAACGCTTGAGTGGTGTGCCGAACTGTGCGCGGTCACGCATGCGGGCCCTGCCCTTTGGCCCTTTGGTTGAGCTCCATGTGGGGCCACGAATTGTGTGAAGGGTGTGCCAATATGGGCGCGGTCACGCCTGCGGGCCCTGCTCGTGGGGCCTCCTGTGCAATTTCCTATGCGGCCACGAAGCGCGTGAACGGTATGCCGACACTGGTGCGGTCATGCATGCGGGCCCTGCCGCTGGGGCCTTCGGTGGAGTTGCCTATGGGGCTGCGAAGCGTGTGATGGGTGTGCCGAAATCAGCGCGGTCACGCATGCGGGCCCTGCCCTGCCATTGGGACCTAGTGTGGGGCTCGCCATGGTGCCACGAAGCGTATAAGGGGTGTGCCAAAATCTACGCGGTCACGCATGCGGGCCCTGTCATTGGGCGATCTTGACATTCGGAAGCTCGCCGACGCCCGTGGCTCGCTTTTGCGCAATAGGGCCAGGCGGGAATGTTTAGATCGTTTCTCTCGGCGTCTTCGACTGGATGCTTTACTCGGCATTGGTTAGCTTCTTTTCGCACGTCGTCTGGGCCCCGAATTCCCGAATTCTTCCTCCTCATCCTTCTCCTCCTCCTCTTCCTCCTCCTTCGGTCGAAGCCCAGGCGACCATCGTCCTCCTCCGCGCCGCGGCCGTCGTCCCCGAACGGTTCGGCGCACCACCGGGGCCTGTCCGACAGCAGCCAGTGGGGCCCTTTGCTTCCGAACGAGCCTATTCTCTCCCCCTCGGTGGTGTGGAGGACGATGAAGTCCTCGCAGAGGGAAAGAGAAGTAGGAGAAATGTATAAGAGGAGGAACTCGAATTGCGGGGATTGGTTGGCGGCAAAGAGAAGTCAGCGTCAACCACAGGCCTTCTCATACCATATCAAATGCGTGCGCTCCGGATCTGCGAGCACGTATAGCCGCGAGGCGTACTATTGGAGTCGGGATTGCGCCGGCGATCGAATAGCTCTGGCGGGACCAGAAGATCCGAGACAAAGGAATGCCAGAACTGTCCAACCCCCGCGCACCTTCCCAATCCATACAGAATACCAGGCTGACACCTGGGGGGCGCGCGCCGGGCGCGGCGGAGTGCGTGCTCACCGACTATACTCAGTGCGCACGCTGTTGCTCTATGGAACGGCGCAGGGAAGCTCGCATGAGAAGGTGGGGGGCAGACTGCCCTGCGCCTTGTCACTGTATGCGTGAGGAACGTGCGTCGCGGTCGAAGGGGCCGAAAGACAAAACAAAACTCGACGTGGTGTGACATGCGACCCGCGAGGATGATGGTGCAAGGAGGCGACGAGACCTTGGACTGGTAGGCTGGAGCGGGGAAAGAGTGTGGGGGTTTTCCTGGACGGGGCGCAGAAGATGATGTCCTGCGCCTCGCCTCGCCGCTCAGTCCATGTCCTCGCCCTCCGCGTCTCCATGTCAGCCGCGGCTGCCGACGGGTGCCTGGGGTCCCGTGGTAGGCCAGAGCGGGCGCGCGTCAGCGCCCTCGAAACCAGGCGCTGGTTCGCCATGCCCTGGTGGCGGCGGTCCAGGGGGCAGAGGTGGCTTGACCACTGGCTCCGGCGTGGATGGCCTGCGCTCCGGGTCGGGCGAGCGAGAGCGAAGCCGAGGGCGGTGCCCAGCGGCCTGGGCGTCGAAGGCCAGCATCGGGTCCTTCGAGGTGCTGGGCCAGGATGGCCCAGCCACGAGCCGCCTGTGGCGGCGGCGCGCAGGGCGGCTCTCCCCAGTGACCGCGTGGGTCCAGTGCGCCGCCAGGCCGCCGGGCCGCTGACATCGCGGGCAGCGGCGCTGGCTTTCCCTCGACCGTGGGCAACGCGTCGGGTTGGATGCGGTACTGGTCGCTCATCGCGCGCGCCTCGTGTCCGAGCGCTGCGCGCCGCCGCTCCGGACTCGAGCGGCCCCCCGAAGTCAGCGTGGGCCTGGCGATGTCCTCGGGGAGGGGCTAGGGCGCGCAGTGCTCGGTGCGCGGGCGCGGTCGACGCGGCGCGACTCGCCGGGCGAGGGGGGCCTCGCCGCGATCTCGTCCGCCATGTCCTCCGCCGCCTTCCTGTTCGCCTCCGAATGCGCGTGCGGCTCCTCGACCATCTACGGCGCTGACGCTCTCGACTTGCTGGTCGCGACGATTCGTGGGCGCGTCGGTCGTGGCGACGGCGAAGGCTGGGGCGATGCCTGAGTGCGAGGGGCGCTGCCGTGTCCGCGCGTGGCTGCCGCCCCGTCGCGAGCGTGGCTGCGCTGCTGGCGGCGCGCAGGGAAACCCCTGTCGTCCTCGCGACTGCGGTGGCGAAGCTCCTCGGCAAGGCCTGGTCCCTGCTGGGGCGGGGGCCTCCTGCGCGGCGTGGGTGGCCGTGGCGGCGGTGGAGCGCGAGGTTTCGGCTCGGTTGCAGGTGGCGGCGCTGTCGTGGGGGGCGTCCCTGGTGATCGAACCATGATGCCAGGCCTGGCCTGAGCGCCCTTGGCTGGCGCTCGACTGCGGCGCCGTGGAGGCGACTGGTGCTGCTCGCCTCGGGGGATGGCGGAGTGGCTGGCCGCCTGGCCGCGGCTGCCTTCTCCTTCGGCATGGCCGCGCGCGTCGCCCTCTCGGGCGCGAGCGCGGAATGGCAGGGTGGCGCGGGGGCGCGCGCGGGCGCCTGGCGCCGCGCGAGCGGCCGGCGCGCTGAACGTGCAAACGGCCGCGGGTGTCGTGCACGTATGCGCGCGTGCATGTTCGCGCTCGTCGCATCGTGCACTGCTGCTCATGCCTCTCCACATCCCGCTGCGATGCCACCGCGCCCATGTAGTGCCTGCCGTACCGCCTCTCCCAGTTAAGACAACGTGACGCACGTGCAGCGAGCGCGTCGACACTGGCCAGCACGAGATAAGACATGGGACCTGGCTTCGCCAGGCTGGACTGGAGCACGGCGGCCGCGCTGGTCACTGCTGGTTGCCCCCCTCGGCGGGCTTTGCGCTCGCTGCCGGATGGCGCGGTGGGCTTGGCCGCGGCGTTGAGGGTGGCGGTGCATGGGATGTGGCCTCTCCTGCGGTGCCCGCTGGAGACAGAGCGGAGTGCTGCGTGGTCGATGCGCCCTCTCGTGAGTTCGTCCACAACCATGTCGCGGGCGCCCTCCCATCTCAAGGCCGACAACTGGCCTGGGCACAGGAGGTCTCGGAGCCGCTGGAGATGCGGCAACAGTGACTGCTCTGCCAGAGGCCTGGGCTCAGTGACCGCCGAGGCGACGACGGCGCCCGCGAGGTCCATGAACGCTCGAGCTGCGCGGCCGAAGCCTGCTGACCGTCTCGCAGGTACCGTGCGGCGCATGGACCGAGCGGCCCGTTGGCCCTCGTGGAGCGTGGCGGTGATCGCCGGTCGATGATCCGTCGTTGAGATCGCGGCAGTCAGCTCGCTCGTGAAGGCGCTGCTTGTCACCGCCTTGAGAGCTTCGCGCTGCTGGCCCAAGAGATGGCAGGGGATAGTGCCGGGAAGGGGCGCCAGCGTTGATGGTGAAGATGCGGTGTCCACGCGCAGGAATGCAGCGGCGTGTAGGGCGCAACCTGCACGTGCGGCTTCCTATTTCTCTTCGCGGACGGCCGCGTCGGAGTGGATTTCCAGCTTAGCTGCGCACTTCGCGGCTGCGTGGCAAATCCTTCAAATCCGAACCGAACTGGTAGCCGTGAACCGGCGGCTCCTGCAACCGAACCGCCCGAACCGGAGCCCGAACCGGACCGGCTGAAACCGGACCGGGCGGTTCGAACCGAACCGGCCGGTCGAAACCGGCCCGAACGGCAAGCCCGAACCGGGTGGAACCGAACCGGGCCCCGGGACTCCCCACCGGCCCAAGAAAGCCCCCAGAAGAGCCCCGGTGCCGCACCCAGAAACGACCCCCCCCGGTGCCGGCACCCCCCCCCCCGGCGCCGGCACCCCCCCCCGGTGCCGGCCCCCCCCCCCCCGGCACCCCCACCCGCCCGGCCCCCCCCCCCCCCGGTGCCCCCCCCCCGGTGCCGGTGCCGGCACCCCCCCCCCCGGTGCCGGCCCCCCCCCCGGTGCCGGCCCCCCCCCCCCGGTGCCGGCACCCCCCTCGGGGGTGCAGGGCGCGGGGGGGGAGGCGAGGACCCCCTCCTCCCTCCTCCTCCTCCTTCTCCTCCTCCTCCTCCTCCCTCCTCCTCCAGGCGGCAAAGCAGCTCCAGGCGGCCGAACCCCGCCCTCTCCGGGCCCCCGGCAAGAAAACCGATTAGGAAGTCTCGAGCGTGCGACCTTGTGCCGAACCAGCTGCTCGAGCAGCAAACTCGCGAGTCGGACGGGGACACCCTCCAGCACACGACGCGAAAATGGAAAACCAACATCTGCCAAGCCAGCCCTAGGCTGGGCAGGTCCAAAGGAGGAGGAGGAGGAGGAGGAGGAGGAGGAGGAGGAGGAGGAGGAGGAGGAGGAGGAGGAGGAGGAGGAGGAGGAGGAGGAGGAGGAGGAGGAGGAGGAGGAGGAGGAGGAGGAGAGGAGGAGGAGGAGGAGGAGGAGGAGGAGGAGGAGGAGGAGGAGGAGGAGGAGGAGGAGGAGGAGGAGGACAAGAGCTAAGATGCGGAGGAAAACAACTGGGGGCACCTCCCGTAGGTACAGTGCTGGCCCCGCCCCAGTCCTGCACACCAGCGCCGGCGAGCGCTCGGCAGGAGGAGAAGGAGGAGCAGGAGGAAGAATAACACAACTAACTAGCAGGCGCCAACATGCAGGAGGAGAGGGAGGGCGGCAAAGGCAGCAAGGCAGCAGGGGCGGGCGGAGGGGGCGAGTGACGTCGGTGGAAGTCGTGGGTCGTCGTGGGTCGTCGTGGTTCAAGGGATCGTCGTGGTCGCCGTGGCGGTTGCTGGCCGTTTGGGGTCAGGCGGGGCGTCGGGAAAAGCGGGCGGGGTCGACGGCGAGGGCGGGCAGGGGGTGGTTCACACAGCATCCGCCGTGGCGGCTGCGTTGGCCGCGGCTAACCGCTCGGCCGTCGCGCCCGCTCGCGGCTGGAGGCGCCGCAGCACTGCCCGCGCATTTTCCCTGTGCAGGGAAATCGAAAACCGCTGGGCAAGCTGATCGGCCGCGAGCGCGGCGTCGTCTCCAGTAGCGTCGGCCGCGCGCTTTGCGAGCACCGCGAAGGCGCGTCGCGCCTCGCGGCCCCAACCGCCGCCGTGGGCCTCGCAGACCATCGGTATGAACGTCAGGCCGGCCTCTGAGCATTTGCGCTGCGTGTCCAAGTGCAAGCGCTTCTGCTCCTCGTAGCGGGTCGCCGCTGCGTCGCCGCCGCCCTCAGCGGCAGAAGCCGCGAGTAAGTCCGCGCGGAGGCCCGAGGTCACAGCGAAATCCCACGCCGCCGGCGTGCCGCCTCGCCACCGCGGGACGAAGACGTCCGCGGGGCGCCTCCCGTCGCCGTCCAGGTCGTCGCCGCCAGCCTCGCCAGCCGGGGGGCCCTCTCCAGGAGCGCGCGGCGGCAGCAAGCCCGGGCGCTCGAGTTCTGCCCCAGCGTGGCCAGCAGCCAGTGCCTCGTGCCAGGCTTGGTTCCGGAGGCAGTTGTGGCGCTTCGTGCGGTCACCGCGGCAGCTGCAGGTGAGCGCGTGGTCTGCGAACACATCCATCACCTCCCCGCACGCCGGGCAAAACGCCTCTTCTTCGAGCAGCTGGTGTCGAAGGCGTCGCTGCAGCGCAACTTGCATCAAGCTGTGCGGAAAGTCGGTGCCGAGCGCCCGGCACGGCGGCGCCTGCAAGTAGGCTCCAGCGCCTGGGGCCGCCACCAAGTTAAGGTGGGCCCTCGTCGCCTGCGAGGCGCGTTGCCAGAGGTCGTGGCGGACAGCGTCGTCCACCTTTCCAGAGAAGAGCCGCTGGTCTCCGTGCTGGGCGGGGTCGAAGGCGATTTGGTCTGCTGGAAGGACAGTGTGATTGTAAGCCTGCGTGGCTGCCGCCAGGCTGCCTCCGTCTCCGCCGTCGGCGTCTTTGTAGGCTCCGTAGAGCTGTCGGCAGAGTTCCGCGCTGCGGGCGCGCGAGGCTAAGTAGGCGGCCGCTGAGTGCTTCTCGGCGGAGCGGAGCCCGAGCCCGCCTCGGTTGAGCTGGGGCTGCGCTTGCTTCCAAGAGTCGTCCAAGGGGGAACATCCACTGAGCTGCTCCAGACAAGCCCGGACGGCGGAGTCCATGGTCTGCAGCGCGCCAGTCTGCGCCGTCGGCGGAACCACGCGCGCGGAGTAGCCCAGCTTGCAGTAGGAGGCGCACTGGCGGAGCAAAAGCAAGGCAACTTGGGCGTTTTCCAAAGCCCCGAGAGCCTCCAGCAGGTCAGCAGCCTTGGCCACTCTTGTCCTGGTGTGTTCCGCGCAGAAGTTGTCGTCCCCCACGGGGGCCCCCAAGAGTTCGAAGCTGTTGTCTTCCCTGAGACGGAAGCCTGGCGGGAACAAGTTCAAATCCACGCTGCTGTCCGCGCCGCTGGCAGGTGCCACCTCGCACTTGCCTGGCCCAGTGCTGAGGTCCAGTCCAACTGCGGTTAAACGCCTCACCAAGTGGTGCATAAGGCGGGCTACTGCGGGCGCGTCTCCGGCCAGGCAGCCGTCGTCGAGGTAGAAGAACACCAAGTCCAGGGAGCCGACGGCAGGGTCGGCCTGCTCAGCGCGCGCCTGCTCCACGCAGCGTTGCAGAGCGAGCGCGAAGAGTGGCGGGCCGAGCGGGTCGCCTTGTTGAACGCCGCGCTCGGAGGACAGCGGCCGAGTTCTCTTCCCCAGGAACAGTGAGCTCGGGGCGCCGTAGCACCAGTCCACAAAGGGGGCTAGACCAGGGAAGTCTTCGTGAACGGCTTGCAGGACTGCCTGCCTGTCAAGCGTGTTGAAGGCATTCGACAGGTCGAGTCTTCTGGCGATCCCCCTGGTTTCTGCTCCACCACTGCCGCGCGACGTGGACCGCGGCCTCTGCGCCCCCGGGCACCGCCACCCCCAGCTGCAGAGGCGCAAGCCTGCCACGCGCCGCGTCTGACACCTCGCCGCAGAGGCACTTGCCCACCAGGCGTTTTCCGGCCCCGGGGCCGCGGAGACGAGGGGAAGAGCGGCATGAGGGAAGGGGCCGAGAGGTCCGGGGGCGCCCGACGACGACGACGACGGCGGCGACGACGACGACGACGACGGCGGCGACGACGACGACGACGACGACGACGACGGCGACGACGACTGCAGCGAGGCACCTCGCCGGGCGCGGAGCCGATGGGCGCGCGAGCCTCCTCGCTCCGCGCTCCTGGCACCTCGCTCCTCGCCCGCCTCCTAAACCTCCTCCTCCTCCTCCTCCTCCTCCTCCTCCTCCTCCTCCTCCTCCTCCTCACTCCTCCGCCTCCTTCTCCTCCTCCGGCCCAAAACCGGCCCCCCCAAAACCGGACCGTCCCGCGACCGCCGAACCGAACCGGCATGACCGACCCGGACTGGCAAAACCGGACCGACCAAAACCGGACCGGCGCCGAAATCGAATCGTTGCAACCGAACCGGTCCGCCGCCGAACCGGCCCGAACCGGCCCGAGCCGGACGCTTCCTACTTCATGGGTCAGCGCGCGCCCGCCTGACTGCCGTATTGAGTGCGTGGATGTGGCCGTGCGTGGGCGCCGCTGCGTGGCCCTGCAGTGCGGCCGCGCGGGCGTGAATGTTGATCTCAGTGCTGAGGGCGAACGCCAGAACAATGGGCAAGCTAAGGGGCAGCGTGGCTAGACCACCGGGTGCAAGCCAACTTTTCCACAGGGCTCAGCACTTCTGGTTGGCATGAGAGCTTGCGCGTGGTCGGTCTGGCCCAACGTGCCACTGCCATCGCTGGTGGGCTGATGTCTTGTCTCGCGGCACGGCGTGGCAATTCCTTCGGAGATTGCCGGCTCATCTGCGCTCAGGGCTTTCTCCCGACACTTCCGAAGCGTCGCTTTCTCTTCGGGAGTTTCTGTGACCTTGGCGTCGCCGATGTGTTTCGCGGCCAGGGCGCAGAGCTCGCCGCCGTGATGCTTTGCGTTTCGTTGTCGTGAAATGTGGGGGCGGCCTGGTGCGCGCCGTTGGTGGACTCTGTAAGGTGTGTGAACTAGCATCTGGGCGCATCCTTGCAGCCGGTGACTGGTTTCTCCATGTGAAGGACCTCGAGTGCTGGTTAGAAATTCTCGAACCTTCTGGTACCGCGAAGATCTGCGACGCCGTCGGCGGAGGTCTCGAAGTTGACTTCGCGCTGCTCCTCGCCCGTTGCCTCTGCGATTTCTTGGTGGCTGACCCCTCTGAGGAAAGCTTGGCGCCCCGCGCTTCGGTCGTCCATCCTCGGCCAGCTGCGTCCGAAAGAACCACTCGCTGTAAGAGTCATTCGGAAGTGCTGGCGTACGTGACGATAAAAAAGGCGTCGATGTCCCTGAAACCTCGAAAAATCAATCGCATGCGTGTGATCCGTGCCTTCTGTGTGTGGTCCGACTTCTTCCGTGTCCACTTCCAGTTGCCTGCGCATCTGAAGTCCAGGGTGTTTTTTGGCTCCTTGGCGTCGTTCCCGTCAGAAGCACTTCGTCCACCTAGACTTGGAGCTCCTCGAGCACTGCCACGGTTACTGCCGCAGCGTGCCCTTGGAGTTCGTGGGGTGAGTAGGTCGGCGTTGCGTTCGGTCGCAGCCTTCCTTGACCCAGCAACGTAGAGCCTGAGTAGTGCACGATGGCCGTCAGGTACTGGGTGGTCGAAGAATAACTTGTGCATCTCGTCGGGTGCCAATATCTCTACGTGAGAATTCCGTGATCGTCGTAGTCGATGGCCTCCGATGGTGTTAGAGGTTCCGCGTTGAACGCCAAGTGGTGGTGGCGCAATTGCACTGCTGAGGCCAGGGCACGGGGTGGTGGATCTGACGCGGGGGGCTGCGGCTCGGTCTCCCAGGGGAGGGGGGGGAGCTAGCGGCGCATGCCGTGAGGACATCATGGCGCGTGACGGTCTGTTGCTCTGCCGTCATGGACGCCCGCCAGGTCGAGTTGACGAGGTGTGCGTCGCTCGAGTCCTGGTAGAATCCTTCCTGGGTGTCTGAGAGTCGGCCATCCTCGTTGGCGGAGTTGCCAAGGTGCATGCCGGCCCCGCGCGTCGGCACTGCTGCCTCGTATATCGGCCAAGCGAAGGTCGTCTTCCGCAGCGTCTCCGCAGCAACGGCCGCTTACACTCCCAAGGGCAATTCGAACGGAGCCTCGGCTGGTCAATTGCTAAGGGAAAGGGGGGGCCGCGTTTTTCCCACTGGCGAAGGCAACCATCGGGCGCGGCGCGCCCCCGTCCGCCGCGAGCGTCGGCACTGGTGGGGCCCCGGCCGAGCAGAAGCGTCTGCGGGGGGAGGGGGGGGGGCAAAAAGAACGCGCCCTCGTTCATATAGTTCAAGGCAAGCCGCGAACAAGGAAGAGCGGATCGCGCAATTGACCGCATGCACCCGAATAATCAAGCATGCCCCCCCCCGTCCGCCACAAAAT
>CAUYUJ010019603.1:165000-175799 GCA_963575745.1 Prorocentrum cordatum
TAGTAGTAGTAGTAGTAGTAGTAGTGTAGTAGTAGTTAGTAGTAGTAGTAGTAGTAGTAGTAGTAGTGGTAGTAGTAGTAGTAGTAGTAGTAGTAGTAGTAGTAGTAGTAGTAGTAGTAGTAGTAGTAGTAGTAGTGGTAGTAGTAGTAGTAGTAGTAGTAGTAGTAGTAGTAGTAGTAGTAGTAATACTACTACTACTAGTGCAGCTGCGACTACCACTTTTTGTAGTCCTGTCACACCAGACAACTCCTGTAAATACTGCTACACCAAACGACCACTGCTACGACTACTTCCATTTCTACAACCACCATTCTTATCATTACCTATAATCATTCGCACAGTGTCTCAAGCGGCCTTCAAGGAAGCGGCGGAATCGGGCAAAGCCGACGCACTATCAAGCTGTGGGACTTCGTTTTCAGACATGATGAAGCGTAGATCCATCCACAACGAAGTCAGAGAGAAACTCGAAGCGCTTCGCGTGTGCGTCGGCACACTGTGAAAGAAACCTCCCTCTATAATGGAGTCACCTTGCCCAAAGAAAAAGAGGGTGGCAGGCGGGGACAGGGAGGTGAACAAGAAAGGAGCGACTACGGATGCAACAGAAAGCACCGTGTTGTCCGAAGGCCTCCCCTTCTGCGGAAAACGCGTACAAACTCACATTCGCACAGTGTCTCAAGCGGCCTTCAAGGAAGCGGCGGAATCGGGCAAAGCCGACGCACTATCAAGCTGTGGGACTTCGTTTTCAGACATGATGAAGCGTAGATCCATCCACAACGAAGTCAGAGAGAAACTCGAAGCGCTTCGCGTGTGCGTCGGCACACTGTGAAAGAAACCTCCCATACGCATAATAATGTCCAGGGTGGTGGTGGTGGGGTAGCTGGTCGGCACGTTAACGATACTGGCGAAAAGCGTGCTTGAGCAGGTCCGGGAGTTGGCGACCGGCAGCAATAGCATCCCGCCGCTGGCGGGGTGTCATTTTGTGCAACTGACGTAGTAGAGCTGCGTGCTTCTCGTATCGCCTCACCGAGGCGGGGCACTTCCATTTACCACGATCTTGAATCTGCTGGATGCTGAGGGCATTGAGATAGGCATCAGTCGAAGGGCCAGTGTGTCGGAAACAATGCGGCACAATCCTCAGGGCATCCAGCTCCAGCGCCTCTGAGGCTTCTTTGATGGACTTCTCGTAAGACGGGAGTGTGAGGTGGCGGAAAACCCGCTCACCATCGTGAGCGGACCCATGCAAGAAAGCGGCCACGTCCTTCACGAAGGTGCGGTCGAGGATACCAATGACCAACGTGTCATCTTGCTCGCCAGACTTGGTCTTGCCAGCTCGGGTGCTAGGAGAGAGAACGAGGCCCCAATCGGTGTAGCGTGAGCCACGTTGGCGAATTGGGGGCAGTAGGTCTTCTCGCTTGATGCTCATCAGGGCGCCCGGGCGGACATAGGTATCCACTTGCAACACCACAGCAAGGGCACACCAGAAGTAGAAAGCTTGGTTCTTGAGAAGAAGCCACTGAACTATCAACCAGGCCGCCTCGATGGGACAAGGGTCACGAATGCGACCAGGCATCTGGCGAATCCAACCTCGAAGAGCTGCCTTGGCCTTGGGCAGGACGTGCCCTCCGCGGCCCAGATGCGAGAGCCTCAGCAGCGCGTAGCCGTACAGGGCCCACCTGCCGATCTGCGGCTGCTCTCTCTGGGCGTAGAGCCACTCGAAGTAGTCCGACATCGCAGAGTCTGCCGCCTCGTGCGTGCGGAGGCTGCGCACCCTGCCAGCTGCCCAAGCCTCGAACTCGCCGACCTCCGCCTTGTAGGTGTGCAGGGTGGCGGCCGAGACGCTGTTCTCGACCAGGTTCCGAGGCAGAGGGGCAGGTCCGTGTCGTACAGCCGGCGGTCGCGCGAGACGCTGTCGCCGAGCGCCGAGCCTCTGCGCGGGAGCGCGCAAGGTCGCGCCACTGCTGGCCGACGTAAGCGATGAGCCTGCCCGGGACCCTGTCGAGCTCGTCGCCGACGTGCGGGGCCGACTTCCACTGGTCAAAGCCCCCTCGCTGACGACGCCGGAGGTTTGGATCGTGCGCTTGTTGGAGACTGGCCGAGCTAACGATGTGTCGAGCCGTGGCATCCTGAGAAAAGGGGAAGATATGATGCCGCTGTGCGTGGGCCCGAACCAACCGTGCTACATTGAAGCAGAACTTTGAGCCGTAGACTCCTGCGGCTCGAGAAGCTTGCGTCCATCGATATGCTTGCTTGTCAGCATTCCAGAGATAAAACTTACCCGTCGCAACCGTATGAGCGTGGCCGCCAGGACATCTTTTAGACAACTGCTCCAGGCCAGGAAGAGTGCCAATCAACCGAGTGGGTTTCTTGATGGTTCCCTCAAAGCCGCAAGCGTGAAATTCAACAACTGAGACACGTGAGTAAGACATGATTTCCATGATCGGCTCAAAGCCCCAGAGACGAGACGTGAGAGGATTCTCCAAGACAAAGGCCACGTTGTACTTCAGACATTCACGAATAACTTCTGACGAAAACCATGCGTGTTGGGCCCCTAGCCAGTCCTTTTCACGAGCAACTTCTGGATTCCGAACGCCTCGTCTAGCTATACTGAAGGCACTGCAGGGGGTCCCCAACCACACACATAAAACTTTGCCCCGCTGAATGAGACCGATGATGTACTGCCTGATGCCGGGGTCCAAGAGGTCATACTCGGGGCCTTTCGAGAGCTCGATACCTTCTCCACTTGGAACGCCTAGAGAGGCCACGGCCCTGGTGAGGCCCTCGTGGCCCGCGAACAGCTCCAAAAAGATCGCCCCTCTCCTAACGCGCAGCGTGCGGTTCAAGTCGTAGCCCTTGGGCTTGGAGGCCTCCAAGACTGGGACGTGTGAGCACCTTGATGGAGTCCCCGAAGAGGTCCTGCCGAGAGCCGAAGAACACGCTGAAGCCCTTGAGGTGCCCGTGGGAGGCCCCGTAGAAGTCCTGCGGGGCGCCGTACTCGATGGTGAGGGCCTCCTTGATGAGCCCGGAGAGGGGGCCCGAGTCCTAGAGGGACAGGTAGAGGAGGAAGCACACGCACCCGCAGGGGTGTCTTCAGGCATGACGAAGTGCGCCTTCTTTTTTCTCGAGGCAGCGGGCGCCGCTCGTACAGCAGCGACGCCTGGCAAGTGCAAAAGACGGGCCAGCGCGCCTGATGCGCCACCAGAGGGGCGAACTCGGCAGGAAGCGCGAACGATAGCCATGTCATGACCGCCTCGCTCCAGGCCGAGGTTGCGTGCCCTCTCCGTCGGGTCAGCACCTCCGTCAAAACGGCGAGAGCCCGCGTCCGTGGGGTTGCGAACTCCCTCGAGGTGTCGAGTCGCCCACTGAATGTCGCAGGCGATCTGCAGAGCTGCTGCCCGTTGGCCAAGATAGCGAAGGCCCCAGTTGGTCTTCTCCGTGCCTCGCCCACGCCCTCGATCAAAGGCGCAACAGGCGACCAGGCTGTCGGAGAGGGAGAGGAGCCGCTTCTTGTGGCAGCGCGGGTTGCGGCAGGCACGCCGAAGCCCCGCCAGCATCACCCTGCCTTCCTTGGTGTTGATGTGCTCAGTTGGGTCATTCCACTTCCGCTCGAAGAGGGTCTTCCAGCGCTCGGGCGGGTCCCAGTTGGCACCGAGTGCGGGCGCCTGACGAGGATCCTCCCGCAGAACTCGCTCTCGAAGTGCTCGGCGAACTCCTCCAGGGGCGAGCCTGTCACTTCCCTCCCGATACTGACGCTCCAGCTGAGTGGGAGGGCGAGGAGGAGCAGCCACGGCGGATGGCACGTGGTCCTCTTGCCACGGCTCTGGCGAGCCCCCCAGGGGCGAGAGGCCAGCGCTGTCGCAGAGCTCGAGGTAGGGGACCAGCTCGCACCGCGGGTCCAACCGATCCTCGATGAAGCGCCATCGTTCGTGATAAGCTGCCGCCTCTCTGAGCTCCGCATCCGAAGCGCTCGTGACCGCCAAGCAGTACCCCAGGTCAGAGGAGTCAGAGCAGTAGGCCATCCGCAGCCGAGGAGCACTCAGGTCGCGCTGGCAGAGGAAGATTAGACCCATAATCACTTTAATCTCCTGGCGCACAGAGCCCCACACCCGGCACCGCCGCTCGAGTGCATGTTGGATGAACTGGTAGACTGCCCACAGACAGGACAACGCCGGCCTGTTGAGCATGAAGAGGTGCACCACGTGGCCGATCCAGACTCGAAGGACCTCACCTCGAAGTCGCCGACGTCGGAGTAGTTCTTTGCCGGCCAGGTACACTCGCCACACTCGGCGCGGCTGGTGATGCAGAAGACGACGATGTCCGTCGAAGATGGCGCCCAAGTGCTCTAGCGCAAAGGTGTGCTCTACTATGTCGTGTGTGCGCATGTCACGCGCAGAGAACTGATGAAGAACAGTCTGTAGGTCTGAAGTACTGGTATTAGCAGACAGCAGGGCCGCGTTGTCGACGTAGGTCGAGGTGATCGGACTTGCAAACGAGGCCCGCGGCGCCCGGTGCTTCTCCCGAGCAGCTCGAGAGGCGCCTCCAGGGACCCCGGCAGCGACGATATGCTCCACAGCTGAATGACAAAAATAGAGAGCCCACGTAAAACCCATGCTAAGCGCTCTGAAGCAGGGGCACACGATGTCAGTGGGCTGCAGCGGCACCATCTTCTCGAGGTCGTCATCCCAGACCTCGGTGACTCCGTAGACGCCAGCCTCGTCGGGATCATCCATCCCGAACCAGCTCGCCATACGCCAGTTGTCAAACTGGTAGAAGCCGTCGACCACGTCCAGAGAGCTCCCAGAGAAAGGGAGAGAGAAAAGCCCGCCCTGCCCCTTGAGTAGCTCGGCCTCCTCCTCGGTGCTCAGCTCGGCGTCCGCGATGTCGGAGAGCTCGGCCAGGCTGAGATCCACGTCCGCCAAGGCGGCGATCGTGCCCAAGTCAGTGTGAGGGGGCATCCGGCACTTCTCGTTGGTCGAGCGGGCGTCCACAATCAGCCTGGTCATACCTGTCTTCTTCCAGACGAAGAAGATTGAGACCCTCGAGAAGATGCGTCGCCTGAACAACCAACAAGCCTACAAACGAAGAAAAATCCCCCACCCAAGACACACCAATAACAAATACAAAAACCAAACACCTTTAAACCAACTTGAAACTAACATACTACCCTGACCAAAAAAACACCAAAACAAACAACACAAAAATACACAAACAAACATATCCCACCAGGACTCAACCTCGTCAAACCCAATCAAGCCCGTAGAAGCTTTGGCGGTTTGTACCGCCGTGGGCGAACACAATTTGTTATCCCAAGCTACAGAACGAACATAACACAACCATAAAAAGACCGAACTGACCTACACATCAAAAAACACAAAACAAAAAAACAAAAAACAACAACACAACAACAAAAGAGAGATACACAACAACACAAACTACACAATCAACAGCAAAAGGGCCGCAATGCGGCACTGCTTTGAGCGCCGCAGGTCCGGGCACCAGTACGGGGTGACAGAGACGCCTCTCAAACGATCTGCCTCAAGCTCGCTCTCACTCTTCAACGCGTGTTTCTTGAAGTCCGTCGCCAGCCGCAGCGCGCCGGGAGGAAGCACGGACTCTAAAGGGAGCGGGGTGGTGGCGCCCTTCGTCACCTTCAGCTTGTCAGGAAGGTACGGCGCCATGTGTTGTGGCTCCTGCGTGTACAGGTCTTTCGCTTTGCACACTTCGTTGAGCGCGCTCAGCGGGGTCAGGTCTCGCGGCCGTTCGCCGTAGAGAGAGATGCGGTCATCCAGAGACTTCAGGATGGACATCTGCGAAGAAGAGGCCTTGCCCGAACTGCCACGGTATAGGCAGTTCACGTCTGAACATACTCTGGTGCGATACAGGAAATTGAGAGAGCGAACTGACTCGACAAGACGCTGGTCTTGATGTCCAGGTTGCCCGCGCATTCCTCGCCACCGGCGTCCGGAGCCCCCGAGGGAGCCCTTCACCAAGCGAACTGGCAGAGGGAGAGGATCACCATGCCGCCGCCGACCGCGATCGTGAAGACCACGGCATACAAAACTCAGAGCCCGAAGCAACTGACTGGAGGCTCCTACCTGTACGAAGTTAGTGACGGCGAGACCGACCAGGTACTCGGTCCCGCGTGGGCAGCGAAGGCTGCTAGCCTTGCCCTCCCTTGCCGCCGTCGGCGGCGTCGCCCTTGTTCCCCTTGGGGGCGCCCTTGAAACCCTTCTGGCCGCCGCCGCGCCTCTTGTCCTCGGCAGCCCGCTCCTCCCGAAGTAGACGAGACTGCTTGAGGGTAAAAGCCCGCTGGTGCTGCTTCTCGGCGACCCACCTGGTGAACTTGGGAACGGCCACGCGCCCCTTGTCCTCAGTCGAGCCCGCCAACATGTAGCCGAGCCCGCTGTAGTCGGGGTGCTTCGCGTCCTTCTCCACCGCGAGCTCATGTTGGATGAGCCTCCTGACGAGCTGCTCGCCCATGGCAGAGTTTGCCAGGTTGTACTGGTCATAGGTGAGCCCCAAGCGCAGCGCCTCCAGGATGATGCGATGGTCATGTGCGATCCCACTGTTGGGCGAGACCCCGGCCGCCACGCACCAGTTCTGATGGTAGCTGTCGAACGAGCCATCGGTGGTCTCCAAGATCCCGCCCAGATACTCTTTGACCGCACGCGGGTCAGCAAACGGGAAGTCGTCGAACTTAGTCTCCTCGAGCTTGCTGACTGCGTCCTTCGCCTGGAGGAAGCGCTTGCCCCCTGTCGTGCGGAAGGTGCCGAGGAGTCGCAGGTCGCCTCCACCGCCGACCCGACTCTTCCAGTCCGCCAGGTCGTTCTGGTTGACGCGCTCCACGTGCACCTCCGTCGAGGCGTCGTTGGCGTCGAGCTGCACCACCCCCTTGGTGTCCCGGAGCAGGGCCCGCCCAGCGTCGTCCAAGATGCCAGGCTCGACCTGCTCCCCGAACCGCGGGTGGGACGTGTCAGAGACCACCCAGACCTCGGCGTCGTCCACCTCGATGTCTTCCCCAGCGATGTCGGCCAGCACCTTCGCACGCGCGATGGCCTCGCTGAGCTCCCGAACAGGGATCGGGTCGAAAAGGAAGCAGTCGTTCCGACACCTCTCTGGCACAGGTCTGCCCCGAGCCAGCGGCTCGAACCTGACCGTGGCGGTGTCCAGGATCTGCAAGTCACCTGTCGGGGTGAGGACCACCCACTTGCCCGAAGAGATCCGAACGAGCAATACACGATGATGCCAGGCAAAGTTAGGATCGTCATCGTAGCGCACCAAGATTTGCCTCTCTTTGATATCCAAGGCACTCATTGTTGATCAGCGAGCCGCAATGAAGCTGGGGTCGCTGGACCACTCCTCACACGGGTTGTCGCCTGCTGCTCGAAGATGGGAGCCGACGGAGTTGGCGTCGAGATGCGTCGCGAGGTGCACCGACCCACGAGAAGCCCGGCCAAGAAACAGACCAAGCTGAAACTGAATGCGAGGCTGATGCAGAACGTCACCGTCACCGACGCACTGAGCTGGCTCTGGACTGATTCCAACTGTCGTGTCAGAACGCGCTCGATGTGCCTGCAGCCCGTGTCCGAAAGAGGCTCGCACTGATTTCCCTCAAAATGACAATGGCAGACCGGCTCGCGGGCCGGAGAGCTGAAGGCCACGACGTCTCGGAGGACGGAGTACAGAAAGTGAAGCCTGTCCTGCGGGAACTGCGTGGCGCCAGAACGAGCGGCCCGGGCGGGCCTATCTGAACAAGAAAGGAGCGACTACGGATGCAACAGAAAGCACCGTGTTGTCCGAAGGCCTCCCCTTCTGCGGAAAACGCGTACAAACTCACATATTATTGCTCCTGGTATTCGCAAACGATTAGTAGTTGTATTCGTAGCAGTGGCTGTAAAACTAATCGTAGTAGTAGTAGTAGTAGTAGTAGTAGTAGTAGTAGTAGTAGTAGTAGTAGTAGTAGTAGTAGTAGTAGTAATAATAGTAGTAGTAGTAGTCGTAGTAGTAGTAATAGTAGCAGTAGTAGTATTAATAGTAGTAGTAGTAGTAGTAGTAGTAGTAGTAGTAGTAGTAGTAGTAGTAGTAGTAGTAGTATCAGTAGTAGTAGTAGTAGTAGTAGTAGTAGTAGTAGTAGTAGTAGTAGTAATAGTAGTAGTCTTTAATAGTAGTAGTAGTTTGTAGTGTAGAAGTTTAGTTTAGTACTGTAGTCGTTAGTTCGTAGTGTAGTGATCGTAGGCGTAAGTAGTAGTAGTAGTAGTAGTAGTAGTAGTAGTAGTAGTAGTAGTAGTAGTAGTAGTAGTAGTAGTAGCAGCAATAGTAGTAGTAGAATAATAGTTAGTAAAAAGTAGCAACAATAAGAGTTCAGTAGTAGCGTTAATACTACTACTCTTTAGATTCTTATCTGTGCTCATAGTCGAAACAATAATTTACGCAACACCCCGCAATTGCGGATAAGAGTGAGGGGGCGGGCGCGGGCGACGCGGGCGTCGAGCCAGCGGACCTCGTGGCCTTCACCTTCCCAGGCGATGGCGCCCTCCTCGTCCTCCTGCTCCTCCTCCTCCTCCTCTTCCTCGTCCGCGTCCTCGTCCCCATCGTCGTCGTCATGCTCTGACAAATTTAGCGCGGGGGGATCACTGGTGGGTCTGGAACGAATGCAAAAACAACCCGCCGCAGGCGCCGAAGTTTTGGCTTGTTCAGTGAACGTAGTTTGGGTCGCGGGTGGGTCGCGGGCTCTCCACCTCCACCTGGAGGGAATTCAAAACAGCCCGCCGCAGGCGCCGAACATTTGGATTTGTACACTGAACGCAGTTTGGGTCGCAGGTTCTCTACCTGGAACGAATGCAAAAACAGCCCGCCGCAGGCGCCGAAGTTTTGGCTTGTTCAGTGAACGTAGTTTGGGTCGCGGGTGGGTCGCGGGCTCTCCACCTCCACCTGGAAGGACATTTTGATCTGTACACTGAACGCGGTTTGGGACGTGGGTGGGTCGCAGGTTCTCCACCTGGAACGAATGCAAAAGCAACCCGCCGCAGGCGCCGAAAATTTTGGGTGGGTCGCGGGGTGGGTGGGTCGCGGGTGGGTCGCGGTGGGTCGGGGTTGGTCCGCGGGCGCGGGTGGGGTCGCGGTCGTGGCTTCGCAGGTTCTCCACTTGGAACGAATGCAAAATAAACCCACCGCAGGCGCCCAAAATTTTGGGTGGGTCGCGGGGTGGGTCGCGGGTGGGTCGCGGGTGGGTCGCGGTGGGTCGCGGGTGGGTCGCGGGTGGGTCGCGGGTGGGTCGCGGGGTGGGTCGCGGGTTGGTCGCGGGTGTGTCGCTGGTGGGTCACGGGTGGGTCGCCGGGGGGATCTCGGGGTGGGTCGCGGGCGGGTCGCGGGGTGGGCCGCGGGTGGGTCGCGGGTTGGTCGCGGGTAGGTCGCGGGATTCGCGGGTGGGTCGCGGGGTGGGTCGCGGGTGGGTCGCGGGGTGGGTCGCGGGTGGGACGACCACAACAACAAACAACAACAACACCAAGAATCCACATCGCGAAATTCCACTTCAGCTACGCACCAAGGGACAGTGAATGACCGTTCGGTTCAGCCTCTCACTCTGATTAATGGTATTCGTAGTAATGATAACAATAGTAGTCGTCGTAATGATAATGGTAGTAATTGCAGTAGTAGTAGTTGTAGTAGTGGTAGTCGTATTCGTAGTCGTAATCGTAGTCGTAGTAGTAGTAGTAGTAGTAGTAGTAGTAGTAGTAGTAGTAGTAATAGTAGTAGTAGTAGTAGTAGTCGTAGTAGTAGTTAGTAGTAGTAGTAGTAATATAGTAGTTGTAGTGGTGGTAGTACTCGTAGTAGTAGTGTGTAGTAGTGGTAGTTAATAGTAGTTAGTAGTAGTAGTAGTGAGTAGTAGTAGAATAGGTAGTAGTAGTATATAGTAGTAAGTATGTATGTAGTAGTAAGAATTGTAGTAGTAGTAGTAGTAGTAGTAGTAGTAGTAGTAGTTGTAGTAGTCGTAGTTCGTATAGTAGTTAGTATGTAGTCGTAGTAATAGCACTAGTCATAGTCTAGTAGTAGTCATAGTCTAGTGGTAGTAGTCGTAGTAGTTGTAGTAGTAATGTAGTAGTAGTAGTAGTAGTCGTAGTCGTCCTAGTAGTAGTAGTAGTTAGTAGTAGTTCAGTAGTAGTAGTAGTGTAGTCGTAGTAATGATAGTAGTGGTGAGGAGTAGTAGTAGATGTAACAGTAGGTAGTAGTGTAGTAGTAGTAGTAGTGGTAGTGTAGTAGTAGGTGTAGTAGTAGTCATAGTAATAGTAGTAGAGTATTGTAGTAGTAGTAGAAGTGGTTGTTCGTTAAGTAGTAGTAGTAGTAGTAGTAATGTAGTGAGTAGTAGTAGTAGTTAGTAGTAGTTTAGTAGTAGTAGTAGTATACTAGTATTAGTACTAAGTAGTAGTTACTAACTATTAGTAGACTAGTAATAAGAGGGTAGAGCAGTAGTAGTAGTAGTAGTAGTAGTCGTAGTAGTAGTAGTAGAAGTAGTACTAGTGGTGGCAGTAGTAGTAGTAGTAGTGGTAGTAGTACCAAAAATAATAGTAATAACTACGACAGAATAAATAGTGGTAGTAGTAATAATAATGGTGAGTCGTCGTCGTAGTAGTAGTAGTAGCGGGAGTAGTAGTAGTAGTAGTAGTAGTAGTAGTAGTAGTAGTAGTAGTAGTAGTAGTAGTAGTAGTAGTAGTAGTAGTAGTAGTAGTTAGTAGGTAGTAGTAGTAGTAGTAGTAGTAGTAGTAGTAGTAGTAGTAGTAGTAGTAGTAGTAGTAGTAGTAGTA
>CAUYUJ010019604.1:0-17500 GCA_963575745.1 Prorocentrum cordatum
GTATGCTTTTTGGCAGTCGGTGTGTCTTCCTCGAGTTCGGGCCTCGGCGGCGAGCGAGGGGGGGAAGTGAGAAGGAGAAGGCCTTCTCAGAAGGCGGCGGAAGCCCTCGCGCCTTCTGAGGAGTTTTCGGTGTCTTCGGGGAAGGCTCAGAAAACTTCTCAGAATGCCGGGGGACTCCCGAGCTTTCTGAGCAGGCCCGCCCCTTCCCACTTCCCCCCTGGGCTCGCCGCAGAATCATAGACGGATCCGGGACGAAAAAGCTCCTCCGGGGAAGCGTTTGGATAACATTTATGCCGCGGGCTGAAATCCACGTCTGGCAGGTGTCAGGGATTGTCTCGCGGTCTTCGACTGCCATGTCTGACGGAAAGGGGTGGGGGCGAGGGCATGTGGGAGACGAGGGGAAGTTGGAAGAAGTTTGCTGCACCGCGGTCCTCTGTCTCACCTCGCCCTGCTTCGAGGGGGATGCGGACCTCCTCCTCCTCTTCCTAATCCTCCCTCAATCAGCTTCCGTCCTCCTCTCCCTCCCCTCCCTTCTCCTCCACCTCCCCTCCCTCCTCCCCCCCCCGCCTCCCCCTCCGCTCATCCTCCTCCCCTCCTCCTCCTCCCCTCCTCATTCCTCTCCCCTCCTTCCTACCTCCTCCTCCCTCCCCCTCCCCTCCTCCTCCTCCCCCTCCCTCCCCCTCCTCCCCCTCCTCCCCCCTCCTCCTGGCCACACCCCACACTCTCCTCCACCCTCCTCCTCCTCCTCCTCCCTAGGGGGACAATGACAGAACCATAAAAGCTTTGAAACCGTCCACATGCTTCCTCCACACCCATGTCGGCACACCCATCACGCGTTTCGTGGCCTCTTTGGGAGCTCCACCGAAGGCCCCCGCGCCACCGTCCACATGCGTCCCCCACACCCATTTCGGCGCACCCCTCACGCGTTTCGTGGCCCCATTGGGAGCTCCACCGGAGGCCCCAGTGCCACCGTCCGCATGCGTCCCCCGCACCCATGTCGGCACACCCCTCACACATTTTGTGGCCCCACAGGTAGCTCCCCCATTGGGAGCTCCATCGAAGGCCCCAGTGCCACCGTCCACAAGCGTCTCCCGCACCCATGTCGGCACACCTCTCGCATGTTTCGTGGCCCTCTCGGGAGCTCCACCGAAGGCCCCAGCGCCACCGTCCACAAGCGTCTCCCGCACCCATGTCGGCACACCCCTCACATGTTTCGTGGCCCCATAGGGAGCTCCACCGAAGGGCCCAGTGCCACCGTGCGCATGCATCCCCCGCACCCATGTCGGCACACCTCTTACATGTTTCGTGGCCCTACAGGGAGCTCCACCGAAGGCCCCAGCGTCACCGTCCACATGCGTCCCCCACACCCATGTCGGCACACCTCTCAAACGTTTTGTGGCCCCACAGGGAGCTGCACCGACGGCCCAAGTGCCACCGCCCACATGCGCCCCCCCCCCCCCCCCCCCCCACACACACAACACACACACACACACGCACACACACACACCACACCACAAACACACTCACACTCCACACTAAAACATTCAACACACACACACACACAACGCACACGAAAAACACACGCACCCACACGCACACACGCACACACCGCAAACACGCACACACGCGCACACGGCCACACGCGCACACGCGCACATCTGCGCACACGCGCGCACGCGCACACGGCGCACACCGCCACACACGGCGCACACCGCACACGCACCACGCACAAAACACAGCACACACCCCACACACCAACACACGCCGCGCCCGCCCGCCCGCCCGCGCGCGCGCGCGCGTGCGCACGCACGCCGCTGCGCGCGCGCACGCACGCACGCACGCACGGCACGCACGAGCACGCACGAACGCACGCGCGCGCGCGCCCGCCCGTCCGCCCGCCCGCCGCCGCCCGCCCGCACGGCCCGCCCGCCCGCGCACGCCGCACGCACGCACGCACGCACGCACGCACGCACGCACCACGCACGCACGCACGCAACGCACGCACGCACGCACCGCACGCACGCACGCACGCACGCCACGCACGCACGCACGCACGCACGCACGCACGCACGCACGCACGCACGCACGCACGCAAAACACACACACACACACACACACACACACACACACACACACCACACACACACACACACAACACAAACCACACACCAACCACACACACACACACACCACACACACACACACACACACACACACACACCACACACACAACACACACACACCGCGCGCGCGCACACACACACACACACCTCACACGTTTCGTGGCCGCATAGCCAGCGCCACCGAAGAAGCCGCATAGGCAGCGCCACCGAAGAAGATATTTACAATTGCCGTACGAACAACTGCATATGGTTGGGCCCGTCGCCAGGCTAATTCTTCATGTGTCGTTGTTCGTTCCCCTATCCAGGGGCCGGGCCAGGGGGGGGGGGCGTGCGTCAGGGCGCCAGAGACGGGGGCACAGCAAACGGGGGCACGGGGAACGCCGATTTCCACGTTTGGCCGTGCCCCCGATTCAGGGGGCCCTGGACGCCGCAGACGGGGGCGCAGCGAACGGGGGCATCTGGAACAGCCTCAGCCCCCGTTGAGCTAAAGCTCCGTGGACGAAACCCCGAGCGCACGCCGCCGCCGGGTCCAGCATGGGCATGGCCGGGCGCGGTGGATGCGGCCGAGGACGAGGGCCACCCTGGGCTCGGGAGGGGCTCCAGTCTTCGGGCCGCCCCGGCGGTCCGGGCCCAAGGAACCTCTTCGTGGCCGAAACTCGCAGTGGCCAAGGAAACCTCTCCTCCTCCTCCTCCTCCTCCTCCTCCTCCTCCTCCTCCTCCTCCTCCTCCTCCTCCTCCTCCTCCTCCTCCTCCTCCTCCTCCGCCTCCTCGTCCAGTGCTCCTCCTCCTCCTCCTTCTCCGCCTCCTCGTCCACTGCTCCTCCTCCTCCTCCTCCTCCTCCTCCTCCTCCTCCTCCTCCTCCTGCCGTTCCTCGTCCAGCGCTCCTGATGGCAGAGCGGAGGCTGTGCGCACAGACGTCGTCGCCCTACGAGAGGCGGCCCGCGCAGAGGCGAGCCTTGCCACGTGAGCCTGCCCGACAGCCGGGCGGCCCAGCAGGCGACGACCGCCGCCCGAGTCCCGCGGCGCGCGCGCGCCGCGGCGAAGCCCGCAGGCACGCCAGGAGGGAGGAGGGAGGAGGGCTTGTGGTGTTGGTGTTTTGGGCTTTCGCAAGGGATCTCGGTGATTCTCTGGGACTTCCGGAGGAGGAGGAGGAGGAGGAGGAGGAGGAGGAGGAGGAGGAGGAGGAGGGGGAGTGGGAGGGGGAAGGGGATGAAGAGGAGGAGGAGGAGGAGGAAGAGGAAGAGAAGAGGATGATGATGATGATGATGATGATGATGATGATTGTATGATGAGATGATGATGATGAATGAGATGATGTGATGATGATGATGATGATGATGATGATGATGATGATGATGATGATGATGAGGATGATGATGATGATGACGATGTGATGATTGAGGAGATGATGATTGATGATGATGATGATGATGATGAGGAGGAGGAGGGAGAGGAGAGGGAGGAGGAGGATGAAGAGAGGACGAGGAAGAAAAGAGGCGGAGGAGAGAGAGGAGGAGGAGAGGAGGAGGAGATGGAGGGGGATGAGCAGTGGCAGGCCAGGTGGGAGGCGGGGCACAGACATCCTCTGTCTCGTTGCGGACAAAAAGCACGACGTGTTGTATTGATGGTTGCCATGCTCGGCCCCTGGGTGCTCGGGATGCGAGACCAGTCTTGGGGAAAAAGGTCCATGGAACAACGTTGTGGAACAACGTTGTGGAATCGGAGGTCAATCGGAGGGGGAGGGGGAGGGGGAGGAGGGGGGAAGGGCGCCCTGCCGCGGGTCCGCGGGGGGGGGGGGGGGGGGTGGGGGGGGGTGGGCGTCCACAAGAAGAAAACGGCTCGGGGCGGAGGACCAGCCCCTATGTCGGGGGTGGACAGACCTCCTACCCTGACACGTCGATTAGTGAATTGGCCGCTTTCGGTTCGCGAGAGGGCGTCGCGGCCGTCATTTTTGCGGGTCCAGGTCCGTCGGTTTCGGTCCCAGGCCGTCTTCACGAAATGTAGGGTTGCTAAAGGGAGGTTTGTCCACCGCCGGTGGAAAAACACGACGTCTGAGGTCGGTGTGGGGGGCTGTTTACGGGATTTCGAAAGCATTCTCGGTGGTTTCTCTGTTCTCGGTGGTGCCTTATGTTTCTCGGAGATTTCTCCTGGAGGGAGGGGGGGGAGGAGGAAGACAAGGACGAGGAGAAGGAGAGCTGCCAACAGCACTGCGGCGCAAATGCTGGCCAGGTCTCCCGTGGGCACAGGGCTTGCGGGCGGATGCCCACGGCCAGGCAATGAGCGTGTCACCAGGAGTGGCCTGGCCAAGATTTGCGGTCGCTGTGGCCAGTGCGTAGCTGAAGTTTTCCCCTCCTCCTCCTCCGCCTCCTCCTCCTCCTCGCCGTCCCTTCGAGGGCAGGGTACGGGCCCCGCCTTCCACCGACGAAGGAATGGCGGGGTGGGTGGGTGGGCTGCAGAGGCAAGTGCAGTTCAAGCAGCGGCGAAGCGTCCTGGCTCGTCTATAGCCCTACCAAGCAATGTTCTAAGAACCTTTTGTGGTTTCCACGAAATGTTCTCAGAACATGTCTGGCGGAGTCTATCTTGTTTTATCATATGGGGTTATGTTCTAAGAACATTGTTTTTGTTCTAAGAACATGTTTGGGGTTCTAAGAATATTACGTGGTAGGACTACAGGAATGCCGGGACGCTCGGTCCCTGCTCAAGCAGTCGGACCGAGGTATCAGGTCGAGCTCGGTTTGGGGAGGGTGCCCTGTTGTTTTTCGCGTTTGTTGGACGTTCTTGTCCTTGTGCGCCCTGGGGAGGGTAGCCTGCGACGTGCTGTCTGTGTCGGCCGGTGGAGAGTCTCGTGCTCGTGGGGAGTGGCCTTCTGGCCCCGGGCGCGACTGCTGCTGCAGCACCTCCGTGGGCAGGCTGAGTCAGTACGGGACGTGAAAACGACCACAGCCACTGCTTTTCTTTTGTTGCCGCCTTCCAGCCAGCAGAAACAAAGCAGCGGTTGTGGTCATTTTCGTTAAGCTTGACACCAGGGAAATGACCACAACCACTGCTTCTTTTTCGGCCGGCTGGAAGGCGGCGCAAATAAGAAGCAGTGGCTGTGGTCATTTTCCCGTCCCGCAGTCAGGCCTGCCCTGCTGTTGCGCAGCCTTTTGTCGCCTTGAGGGGGGTCCTTGCTTG
Organism: Prorocentrum cordatum; assembly: GCA_963575745.1. Classification (NCBI taxonomy): domain Eukaryota; class Dinophyceae; order Prorocentrales; family Prorocentraceae; genus Prorocentrum; species Prorocentrum cordatum. Next base: position 5,298 of record CAUYUJ010019604.1, read on the forward strand.
CACGAGGACCCGCCGCGTCGCGCGCGCGCGCGCGCCTGGCTCGTTTGAGGCCTCCCCCAGTAGTCGCGGTGCCTTGTTGCTTGTGATTTGGCTCCTCCAGTTCTTATTCCCCCTTCTCCTTCCCGCACCCCGTCCCCACCATCTTTCTCTCCGCCTCTCAGCGCCCCTCCCTCTCCTCAATCCCTATCCCGATCTCTCCTGCTCATCCTTGTTGTCCTGCGCTTCTTCCTCGTCCACCTGCGCTCCTCTGTGGCAGTGGCTAGGCTTGTGGATGTGCGTATGCTGTGTGGCGGCACGGCTTCGGACTCGTGTGAATGTTTTAGTTTGCTTGTTTGTTCCCCACATCCTGAGTGGGGTTCTTGTTTTTCCCAGAACACCCTCTCCTTCCCACCCACCTCCCGCTCCATCTTCCATACAGCACAATATCATTCCTATCACACACACCATACCATACCATAGTTCCTACCACACATACCATACCATACCATACCATACCACACCATACGTACCATACCATACCATGGCGTACCATAGCATACCATACCATATCACACCAATGCCACACCGTACCATACCATACCATACCTCCAGTACCATACCATACCATATCATACCATACCGTACCATACCATACCTACCATACCATTCCATACCACTCCATACCGAAAACCATACTAATTACATGGTTTCGTGCCCCTCCCACCCCTCCAGGGAGGCCCCGCCTGAGCGAGGAGGGTATCGGAATACCATACTATTTACATGGTTTCGTGCCCCTCCCACCCCTCCAGGGAGGCCCCGCATGAGCGAGGAGGGTATCGGAATACCATACTATTTACATGGTTTCGTGCCCCTCCCACCCCTCCAGGGAGGCCCCGCCTGAGCGAGGAGGGTATCGGAATACCATACTATTTACATGGTTTCGTGCCCCTCCCACACCTCAGGGAGGCCCCGCCTGAGCGAAGAGGGTATCGGAATACCATACTATTTACATGGTTTCGTGCCCCTCCCACCCCTCCAGGGAGGCCCCCGCCCACTGAGCGAGGAGGGTATCGGAAAACCAGTATAATTACATGGTTTCGTAGCCCCTCCCACCCCTGCAGGGGAGCCCCCTCTGAGCTGAGGGAGGGTATCTCGGCAAACCATACTTTTACATGGTTTCGTGCCCACCCACCTCTCCAGGGGCCCCGCTGGAGGAGGAGGGTATCGGAACACCATTAATTATCATCATACCTACCGGTGTGATCTCGCACTGCTTTATTTCGACCGACCGTGTGCCCATTATGCGGTCGTGCTGGTGGTTGTGCTGGCGGCCGTGCTGGTGGTCGTGGTTGGTGGACGTGCTGGTGGTCGTGCTGGTGGTCGTGCTGCTGGCCGTTCTGGTGGAGGTGCTGGCAGTCGTGCTGGTGGTCGTGCTGGTACTTGTGCTGGTGGTCGTGCTGAAAAATGCTGGTGGTCGAGCTGGTGGTCGTGCTGCTGGCTGGTCGTGCTGGTGTTCGTGCTGGTGGTCGTGCTGGGCTGGTGGTCGTGCTGGTGGTCGTGCTGGCGGTTGTGCTGGTGGTCGTGCTGGTGGCTGGTCGCGTTGGTGGTTGTGCTGGTGATCGTGCTGGCGGTCGTGTTGGTGGCCGTTATGGTGGAGGTGCTGGTGATCGTGCTGGTGGTCGTGCTGGTGGTCGTGCTGGTGGTTGTGCTGGTGGTCGTGCTGGTGGCTGGCCGTGCTGGAGGTGCTGGTGGTCGTGTTGGTGGTCGTGCTTGGTCGTGCTGGTGGCTGGCCGTGCTGGAGGTGCTGGTGGCTGGTCGTGCTGGTGGCTGGTCGTGCTGGTGGTCGTGCTGGTGGTCGTGCTGGTGCTTGTGCTGGTGGTCGTGCTGGCGGTCGTGTTGGTGGCCGTTCTGGTGGAGGTGCTGGTGGTCGTGCTGGTGGTCGTGCTGGTGGTCGTGCTGGTGGTTGTGCTGGTGGTCGTGCTGGTGGCTGGGCGTGCCGGTGCTTGTGCTGGTGGTCGTGCTGGCGGTCGTGTTGGTGGCCGTTCTGGTGGAGGTGCTGGTGGTCGTGCTGGTGGTCGTGCTGGTGGTTCTGCTGGTGGTCGTGCTGGTGGGTGGCCGTGCTGGAGGTGCTGGTGGTCGTGTTGGTGGTCGTGCTGGTGGTCGTGCTCGCGGTCGTGTTGCTGGCCGTTGTGCTGGTGATCGTGCTGGTGGTCGTGCTGGCCCCTCCCCCTCACCCCTTGCGCCCCTCTCCCCTTATTCCGACCGAACGTGGGCACCCCCCCGCTCCTCCCCTGCGCCCCCTTGCCATTATTCCGACCGACCGTGGGCCACCCCCCCCGCTCCCTCCCTGCGCCCCCCTCCCCTTATTCCGACCGACCGTGGGCCACCCCCTCCGCTCCCCCCTTGCGCCCCCCTCCGCTTATTCCGACCGACCGTGGGCCCCCCCCCCGCTCCCCCCTTGCGCCCCCGTCCCCTTCTTCCGCCCGACCGTGGGCCACTCCCCCCGCTCCTCTTCTGCGCCCCTCTCCCCTTATTCTGACCGACCGTGGCCCCCCCACCGCTCCCCCCCTGCGCCCCCGTCCCCTTATTCCGACCGACCGTGGGCCACCCCCCCCGCTCCTCCCCTGCGCCCCCCTCCCCTTATTCCGACCGACCGTGGGGCCCCACACCCCGCTCCTCCCCTGCGCCCCCCTCTTCTTATTCCGACCGACCGTGGGCCACCCCCCCGTTCCCCCCTTGCGCACTCCTCCCCTTATTCCGACCGACCGTGGGCCCTCCCCCCCCGCTCCTCCCCTGCGCCCCCCTCCCCTTATTCCGACCGGCCATGGGCCCACCCCCCGCCGCTCCCCCCCTGCGCCCGGCGGACAGGCCAGGCGGCCGGGAAGCTCGCCGCCGCCCGCCGCTCCTCCCCTGCGCCACCCCCTCCCCTTATTCCGACCGACCCATGGGCCCACCCCCCGGCTCCCCCCCTGCGCCCCCCTCCCCTTATTCCGACCGACCGTGGGCCACCCCCCCCCGCTCCCCCCCTGCGCCCCCTTCCCCTTATTCCGACCGACCGTGGGCCACCCCCCCCGCTCCCTCCCTGCGCCCCCCTCCCCTTATTCCGACCGACCGTGGGCCCTTCCTCCGCTTACACCCTGCGACCCCTGCCATTTATTCGACCGACCGTGGGCCCCCCCACCCCCCTCCCCCCCCCCTTCCTTGCGCCCCCTCACTTTATTCCGACCGCGCGGTGGCGCACCCCCCCTCCCCCGCCATTTCCCCCCTGCCGCCCCCTCCGTTATCCGACCGACCGTTTGGCCCCCCCCTCCGCTACCCCCTTGCGCCGCCCCTCCGCTTAGTCAGACCGACCGTGCGCTCCCCCGCTCCCCCCTGCGTCTTCTCTCCTTATTCGAACGACTGTGCCCCCCCCCCCCGCTCCCCCCCCTGCGACCCCGTCCCCCTATTCCGACCGACCGTGCTCTTAGGTGGCCCTGAGGGCGGCGCCCAGGAGGAACACCATCTCTGACCCGATTTGCCCAGGGCTGCCTCGGAGTACTTTTCGTCTGGGGACCCCCAGGGACCCCCCCGCGCGCGCGCGAACCAGAAATATTCGGAAGCAGTTCCCGGAGATCTTAGCACGCCGTTGTGCTGGTCGTGTTGCTGGCCGTTGTGCTGGTGATCGTGCTGGTGGTCGTGCTGGCCCCTCCCCCTCCCCCCCTGCGCCCCCCTCCCCTTATTCCGACCGACCGTGGGCCACCCCCCCCGCTTCTCCCCTGCGCCCCCTTCCCATTATTCCGACCGACCGTGGGCCACCCCCCCCGCTCCCTCCCTGCGCCCCCCTCCCCTTATTCCGACCGACCGTGGGCCACCCCCTCCGCGATCCCTGGTTTTCTCCATCTCCCATGGACCCACATCGTCATTGTATGATCCTTGGCACGCGTGCCCCTTGTTTACATTGTTTCGTGCCCCTCCCACCCCTGCAGGGGGGCCCCGCCTGAGCGAGGAGGGTATCCGAAAACCATACTATTTACATGGTTTCCTGCCCCTCCCACACCTCCAGGGAGGCCCCGCCTGAGCGAGGAGGGTATCGGAATACCATACTATTTACATGGTTTCTTGCCCCTCCCACCTTCCAGGGAGGCCCCGCCTGAGCGAGGAGGGTATCGGAAAACCATACTATTTACATGGTTTCGTGCCCCTCCCACCCCTCCAGGGAGGCCCCGCCTGAGCGAGGAGGGTATCGGAAAACCATACTATTTACATGGTTTCGTGCCCCTCCCACCCCTCCAGGGAGGCCCCGCCTGAGCGAGGTGGGTATCCGAAAACCATATTATTTACATGGTTTCGTGCCCCTCCCACCCCTCCAGGGAGGCCCCGCCTGAGCGAGGAGGGTATCGGAAAGATTGTGTGGGAGGGGCAGGAAACCATGTAAATAATATGGTTTTCGGATACCCTCCTCGCTGAGGCGGGGCCTCCCTGGAAGGGTGGGAGGGGCACGAAACCATGTAAATAGTATGGTATTCTGATACCCTCCTCGCTCAGGCGGGGCCTCCCTGCAGGGGTGGGAGGGGCACGAAACCATGTAAATTGTATGGTTTTCGGATACCCTCCTCGCTCAGGCGGGGCCTCCCTGGAGGGGTGGGAAGGGCACGAAACCATGTAAATAGTATGGTTTTCCGATACCCTCCTCGCCAGGTCTCGTAGCCCTCCCCCCTTCCAGCGGGGCCCCGCCAAAGCGAGGAGGGCATCAAGAAAATGGGTCCCACGAAACAGTTAATCTCTTTATGTGGGGAACTCCGTTAGCATAATTTGTTTTCTTGTTTTTTGTTTCTTTTTGGTTTTCTGCTAGACTGCATGAGTGGGGCTTCCCGTTACAGAGACGGGCGGCTATCAGGCCCCCAGACTCAGAGTTTGGTGCTTTCTGCCCTCGCGTGAGGCATCCTCCCTCTCAAAAGGCACCCTGGCCCGCTGGCAGCCGGCCCGCGGCCTTTGCGAGGCGCGGGGGGTACCCACTCCATCTGGACGCCCGAAATGGGCACGGAAAGGATGGGCACGATGCCCAACAGCAGTTCTTGTTCATTTTGAACAGGACTCGCTGTCCGCGCCGCCGCGGCCTGTGTCCATTTGAGACAGAAGACCGCCTGCCCAACAGCGGCCGCTGTTGTTTCGGGACAACATTTGCTGTTGGGCATTGTACCCATGCTTGCCGTGCAAATTTCGGGCGTACAAGCCCCAGGGCGCGACCATGGCGCGATGGGCTCTCGCACCCGTGCGCCAGCATCCCTGCCTGCGCGCTCGGCTGGACGCAGGGCGGGCGTGGGGAACGGGAACCTGCTGGCACCGCAGACGCGCTAATGGTGTGTTGGCTGACGGCGAAGTAGGGAAACCAATTGTATGGAAGGCGTGGCCGTGGCCGAGCCCATCGTAGGAGCGCGCGGCTCGTGCTTTCCTGCAGCTCGCTGTGCCAGTCTCGTTCGATACGTTCGCAGATCTGAAATTCAGGAAGCGGTGCTTCGTTAGGGAGCCACTTGCGAACCCTACCCCTGCCCCCCACGATTTCTGAGGGGGAGGGTGGGGTTCACTTCGCTCGGGAGCTCCTGAATTATGTGAACCCACCCTCCCCCTCAGAAATCGTGGGGGGTAGGGGTAGGGTTCGCCAGTGGCCCCCTATTCGTGATTTCCGGCACTTTTTTTTTTTTTTTGTTTTGTGTGAGCGCGGTGCCGCAACAACCAGATTCCCAATCGCACCGTGAACCCAGCACGCCGTCAGCGCGGCCTTGGTGACAGCCGGGCCCACTAGGAGCGCTGCGCCTGTACGAGGAGCCCCCGCCGCTGCCTGGAGGCGCGCGCGCCCTGCGCTCCCAGGGCCGCCCGGCGCCGACAGCACGCACCACCGCGGGCCTCGGCAGCGACGGCGACGGCGCAGCCAGCAGGCCGACGAACGCCCCGCCAGGGCATCCATTCGCTGCTGGAATTAAGTCGGGCCTGTCCCTCTACAGGGGGCATGTTCAAAAATGGTATACAAAATAGTGTGGGGATTATTTGTTAGTATTTTTTCTTCTTGCAATTTTGAAGCATTTCTTTCATATTTTTCTTCTTCGTCGAAGATATCCCTGTAGGGGGACACGCCCGACTTGCTGCTGGAAGGCTGCTCGGGACCAGCTGGTCAGCCCGAGAGTGCACACGGCCAGTGGGTGCCCCTGCCTGGTCCAGCTGCAGCGCCGGGCAGCCGATGCGGAGGCGGCCGCGGGCGTGGGGATCGCCGCCCTCGCCGCCGCCCGGGGGCGGGGTTTCCACGACGGGATCGCCGATTCCATGCCGGACAGCGTGGGCGGCCTGCATGCCCACCGCTGTGGGCCACCCGTCTGGGCCCCAGACGGTGACCACGGCGGCGGGCCAGCCAGCGGCCGCCACGAAGCGGACGCACGTGGTCGAGCGCTGGGCCACGAGGGTTTGGAGAGTCCGCCAATGTCTCTGGGTTGTACAGGCCTCTGCCCGTGGAGGCCCCGGGTGCTGCCCCTGGCGCAGCCCCTGGCCCTTTCCGCGGGCGTGGCGCGGACTGCCGCCAAGATTCTCCGCAAGGGCATTGGGATCGTCCGAGACAAGACTAACCCTTGGGAGGCTCAGCGACGCGCCCCTCGAGTCCAGCATGCGTTGCGAGGCGTGGCTGGTCAGACGGCCTCGCCGACTCCCTGTTCGTCACGCTGCCGAAGGTCCAGGGGGTCTACAGGCCTATCGGGCTCTTGACGTGGCTCCCCCGCCTCTGGAGCACATCGAGCTGGCTCGACGCGGGGCGCTGGGGCACCGAGCTCGACAAGGGCCTCGCCGGCACACTCCGGGGCAGCCGCGGCCGCGCGGCCGAGGATGTCGCGTGGCGGCAGGTTTTTCTGGCTGGGGCGAGCGCGGGCCGCGGCGAGGCAGCCGCCACCACCCTCGTCGGCCTGTGGAAGTCCTACGAGCTGGTCGACGCGCCCATCACCCAGATGGCATGGCGGGAGTGCTTGTCAAGTATGATTGACCTCGCGGTGCACGCTGAAGAGCGTCGCGTCGTGCTCGAGGGTGGGTCTCGCGGGCCTTCAATTGGACGCGGGCCTCATCGCGGGTGTTCGCGCTCTGGACGGCTGCTCGAACGCGGGCCAACCGTCGTGGCAGGTGAGGCGCTCGCGCGTGGAGAGGGATCAAGCCGCGAATCACTCTTCCCATCTTGGGCAATGACTCGTGATGCTCTTCAAGAGCCCGGCGCCATCTCGAAGCAAAGAAGCGGGCTCCTGCCCAGCGCGGGGGCCGAGGCCTCCTCTGTCGCAAAACACATGGGAGGCGCGGCCTCCCCAGCAGCAGAGCGCGCGAAGAAACCGCGCGCGGACTATTGATTATTCCTTGGGCGGCCAGACGCCCGCGGTGCTCGGCGGCAGGCGCGGCGGGGTCGAGCGCGCGCAGCCCGCCTGCCTGGCGCGCGGGAGGCCGCGAGGCTAGCAGACGCAGGCCTGCGCCCCGCGACCCGGCTCTGCGCCCCTTCGGTTGCCCGGCCCGCCCCGCCGCCGCAGCGGCGGGACAGACAGCCTGGCGACTGCCGCGCAGCATCTGCGCGTCGCGGGAGACCCTCAGTCTCGGCCTTCTCTAGGGCAGTCGCTTAAGAGCGACCCGCTCCACGACCGCGCCCCCGCCTCCAGATCGCAGCGCGCGCCATGGGGGGCAGCGACTCGGCGGCCGTCCGGAAGCCGGCCCGCGAAGGCCTTGCCGCCGCCTGGACTGGCAGCCCGCGACGCCAGGGCGCGCGATGCGCGACGAGCCGCCGTCGACGCGGCGCCGCTGGGGGCGCCCGCCGCGCCCGAGCTGGTCGCCGCGGGCCGCGACGAGCGCCCGCGGGAACGCGTTGACTCCCGCGCGACAGAGGCGCGCCCGGCGGCATGGAGGAGCCGCCGCGGGCGAAGGGAGGCCCGAAGCAGACGGCGCTGGAGGCGAGCCCGGCCACGGGCGCGGCGCTGGGGGGCGCCCGTGGCCAGGGGGCGGGATTCGACGGGCACCCGCGCCCGTCTGCCAAGCGCCCCTGAGTCCGCGGCGAGCCCGGCGCGGCGCGTCTGCCGCTGGCCCGCGGCCCGCGCGGCGCGTCTGCCGCTGGCCCACGCCCCCTCAGATTGGCCCGCGGTCCGCGCGGCGCGTGGCCGAGGTGCGATCGCGCCCAGGACGCGCGCGCGGCCTGCGCCGGCGCGCAGACCGCGGGCGCGCAATCCCAAGACTGCCGCTGGCGCACTCGCTGATAAAACATCACAACTTCTCAAGAATCCGTTTCGCGAGAAATGAGACGAAGTGCGCGCGCGCGACGTCGCGAGCGCGTGCCGGAATTCTTCGAAAATCGTAGGTCCCATAAGGATGTCAAAATCGAGTGTGCAAAAGTAATATAACAACAGCTGTTGTTCGCAACGTGGGTTTCCAAACAAAAAAAGGCGCGCGCGCGTTCTTGCGAATTCTTCGGAAAATCATCAGTTGTTCAACACTTCAGAGAATGCTACCAAACGAGCTTCGCGTGCGCGCGCGTCGAGATCGTTCGCGCCCCCTTGCGCGCGTGCCGTCGCGAGAATCCTTTGCGGGGAAAACGGGGCGAAGTGCACGCGTGCGCGTCGTCGCGCGGACATGCCGAAGTCCGTCGAAAAAACGGCGGTTGCCGCGACGATTTCAAAACCGAATGTCCTCGACACATACACGCACACATGGTTTCGCAATGCCAGTTTTCAAAAATATGTATGTTCGCGTTCGTGCGCATTCATGAGAAATCCATCGGTTGTCCAACATGTTCATGGACTTCTGCCAAACGGACCTCTGGCGCCGCATGCCGACATCATTCGCGCGCCCTTGCGCGCGTGCTGGGGGGCACGATCCGCGTCACATAAAACCATGCGGGCCACTCGCGCGTCGGCCGCGCGCGCATGTCGAATTCCTTCCAAAACCTTCATCACCGACGCGAGGACGCCGTCATCGTCGCCGGCGTGATCAGCATCGGCGCCCGCACTGGTCGCGCCTTCGTCGGTGTCAACATCGTCACCAGCATGGTTACTATCATCATCGTGCCTAGTGTTGCCGACGTTGCCATGCTACCGCGCCCGCCCAGTCGCCGCTTCGCAGTGAAGCACCCGGTGGGATGCGCCCGGTGGTCAGCGCCACCGCGGCCGCGTCGGCGGCGCCAAACTAGTTGGCCGTTGCGCGCGCGTGCTAGGGTTGGCGCGGCCGCAGCGATGCACCAGCCAACGCCAAGCATGCATCGCAATCGCCACCGCATGGACTTCGCAAACCAAGTTGCGGGTGGGCGGGCGGGATGTCTGCAGGAATGTGGGATGTGCCAGCCAGTTTGTTAAAATCAGCTGCACCACGTAGCTTGCACCACGCAGTTCGCACCACCTTAGTTGTCTCGATGCGCCCGCATTGAAACGCAACGCGTCCCGTGTTCGAGACGCCCGCGTCAATGCGTTGTGCGTTGGCTCCACGCCTTGGCCCACGTTCTGGCCAACGTATCGCGTCGGACCTACGTTTCCCGTCCACGTGCTGGGCTCCGCATCAGTACGCCACGTGTTGCGCGTGGCGTATCGGGGCAGCTAAGCGCACCGCATCCATTGCCCACCGTACATTTAGGGTTCAGGGCTTAGGGTCTACAAGCTCTGCCGCAGCTGATCCCCTCCTGCCTGGGAGCCCACCTGCGGCGGCGGCCAGCCCCACCCGCAAACCACCCTACCATGGAGATCATCTCTCCCCTCGTTGTGAATACAGCGAATGGGGGCGCTTGGGAGCGCATGGGGGCGCCTGGGAGCGCTGGGAGCGCTTGGGAGCGCCTGGGGCGCTTGGGCGCCCCTGGGAGCGCCTGGAAGCGCTTCGGAGCGCTTGGGGGCGGCTGGGAACGCCTGGGAGCGCCTGGGGGCGCTTGCGAGCGCTTGGGAACGCCTCAGAGCGACTGGGAACGCTTGGGCGAGCTTGGGGGCGCCTGGGAGCGCCTGGGAGCGGTTGGGAACACTTGCGAGCGCTTAGGAGCGCTTCGAGCGCATGGGAGAGCTTGGGAGCGCCTGGGAGCGCTTGGGAGCGCTTGGAAGCGCCTGGGAGCGCTTGGGGGCGGGTGGGAGCGCCTGGGGGCGCCTGGGAGCGCGCGCGAGCACTTCGGAACGCTTCAGAGCGACTGCGAGCGCTTGGGCGAGCCTGGGAGCGGTTGGGAGCGCTTGCGTGCGCTTAGGAGCGCCAGGAGCGCATGGGAGGGCTTGGGGGCCTGGGAGCCCCTGGGAGCGCCTGGGAGCGCTTGGAAGCGCCTGTGTGCGCTTGGGAGCGCCTGGGAGCACCTGGGAGCGCTTGGGAGCGCTTGCGATCGCACGGGGGCGCCTCGGAACGCCTGGGAGCGCTTGGGGGCGCGCCTGAAGCGCCCGGGGCCGCCTGTAGCGCGTCGGAACGCGTGCGAACGCTCAGGGGCGCCAGGAGCGCATGGGGGCGCGTGGGAGCGCATGGAACGGAGCGCCTGGAGGCGCCTGGGAGCGCGTGGGAGCGCTTGGAAACACGGAGCGCTTGGGAGCGCTCAGGAACGCTTGGGAGCGCCTGGGGCCGCCTGGATCGCATAGGAAGCACCTAGGACCGCTTGGGAGCGCCTGGGACCGGGAGGGCCTGGGAGCGCCCGGGAGCGGTTGGGGGCGGCTGAAGCGCCTGGGAGCGCCTGAGAGCACTTGGGAACGCTTCGGAGCGCATGGGAGCGCCTGGGAGCGCTGGGAGCGCTTGGGACCGCCTGGGAGCGTTGTGAGCGCCTGGAACATCATGGTATTCGCATAGTCAAACATAAGAACCTGCGCCAGCGGCGCACGTAGGAAAGAAAGTCTCACAGGATCATGCACGCATGATCAGAAACTGACATGTTTTAAAAGGAACGGTGAGGGTGCATGGCGGCGACCGCACGCTTGCGTTGTAAATCGCAATAGATTCTGCACGCATGATCAGGACATCGTATGTTTTGCAAGGGATAGTGCCGGCTTACATGCCCGGTTTGCATGCGATGTGCATGCGACCCGTGCGAAGCCGGTTTTACAGGATTCAGGGTTTAATAATTATAGGAATAAAATTTGAAGGTTTAGGGCTTCTCGGGCGCGCAGCGGCCGACAGTCTGGGCAAGGCTGCCCCCCCTTCGGCAGGCTTGATTGGGGTGGCGTTTAGCCGACCCGATCTAGCCTGCCGACGACGCAAGAGCCGCAACAACTTCCCACCCCCAGCCGCATGCCCGGCAACCTCCCAAACTAAAGCCTTTTAGGGTTTAGGGCCGCTGGCCCCTAAATCCCCTTATGGCGCTCCCAGCGAACCCAGGCGCTGCGAGGCTCTCCGAGCGCTCCCAGGCGGTTCCTCGCGCTTCCAAGCGATCCCAGGCGCTCCCAGACGTTCCCTGGCGCTCCCAAGCGCTCCCTGGCGCTCCCAGGCGCTCCTCGGCGCTTCCAAGCGCATCCAGGCGCTCCCAGGCGCGCGCCGAAACGCTTGGAGCGTTTCACACGTGTTTTTACTTGTCGGAGACGCTGGGGGGGGGCACCCAGGGACAAAGTTGCCGGGTTTAGGGCGTTGTACTCGTTGAGGATCACATGGAGTTTATCGTTGAATCGCGACTCCCCGAAGGGGGGCAGCCTGCGGCTGCATGGGCGACCCATCTGGCTACCTGCTGAAGCATCTCAGAGATGCCCTGTCTCTCGCAGACGGCGACGAGGAAACGCGGTGGGGCGGGCAGAAGCACAACGAGGTGCTTGGGACTTCAGGGTTTAGGGCCTGCATTGGCGAAAGCGCGCGCTGGCTGCGACCCCCCCCAACATCAAGGCTGTCGGGGGGGATCGATGCCCAAGCCGCGTGCGCCACGGTTAGTCGCACTCCCGCCCCAGACCACCCAGAGTGAAGCCTTTTAGGGTTTAGGGCATCTCCCCCCAACCCCCCTATCACGAGGGGCTGTCGAAGTGGGGCGCACAGGCGGTCGCCAGCGCGGCCGTGGCATTGCGCATCCACGTGAGCACGCGCGCAGGGCGAGTGGCGTAGGCGCGTTCGCTCGCCCCGTCGGAGAAGCAGCCGTTGTTGATTTCGGCGTTGAGCTTCGCCGTTGGGCTGCCGCTGGCGCAGCATGTCCATGCGTTGCCGCCTTTGCCTTCGGCATTGGGTTGTGACGCTGGGCTGCGAAAGCTGGGAAGCGCGCGTGCAGCCGCGGCCGTAGCAATGCGCGCCCATGCGAGCACGCGCGCGGGGTACATGGCGCT
>CAUYUJ010019604.1:22500-40000 GCA_963575745.1 Prorocentrum cordatum
TCCTCCTCCTCCTCCTCCTCCTCCTCCTTCTCCCCTCCTCATCCGCCTCCTCCTCCTCCTCCTCCTCCTCCTCATCTTCTCCTCTTCCTCCTCTTCTTCCTCCTCCTTCTCCTCGTCCTCTGGGGGGGGGGGGGGGGGGCGCGCCGAGGTTTCGCCGAACTGCTCGCACGGCATATCTCACACCACACAGCTCGCACCACGCGTTTTACACCGCACATTTCAGGAGGGAAAGAAACACACAGACACAATTGATCGTCGACTCCCAGGAAAGTGTGGAACATATGGGAAGTGGGGGGAGGGCAAAACACCCAGAAAAGATTGGGAACGATAGAGAATAGTGCGATTTGTGTGTATGTATTTGTGCGTTGCAGGGCCCCTTCAAGATTTTTCAATCACACAACAGACACGACCCGCACAGCTCACGCCGCGTAGTTTACGTAATAACTCGCACCGCAGAGCTCACATCACACAGCGCGCGCCGCATGTCCTACACGAAATAGCTTACGCAACGCTGCTTGCACCACGTTGCACATACACCGCATATCCTGCATAGTGTTCATCCCTAATGTTCATTCTCTTACCATTCGGGGCCCACGCTGTCCAACATGTTGCTCCGATGTGCAAGCCTGAGTCTGCAATCCGAGACGGCGGGGTGGCCATTCGAGACGATGGCCAGTCAAGCTTCCGGTCTTGCAAAGGGACGTTCGCGCTACAGCGTCGGCCGCTTTTTAGGATCGGCGCTTTGCCTTATCTTTTAGAGGAGCGCTCTTGCCCCAGCGCGGGCCGCAATTCTGGATCCAAATCCTTTTGCGTCGTTGTCGCCCCGGTCCGTTCATCTCCTTCGCATTTCCACGTTCCTTTTTCTCTTCCCGTTCCTCCTGATCGTGCTCTTGCCGATGCTGCTCGTCGTGTTTTTTCTTCCTCATTACCGTCATCATTCTCTTACTCCTGCTCATCCTTTTTTACCGAGCGCATACCGAACGCATTCCACTATTCGCAGATTTCCTAGTCGCAAACGTCTGAAAACATGTCCGTCGTAGATCCTCCGCGGGGGGGTGGCCCAGGCCATTAGCAAGTAGTTACTTTGCGAGTAGTGAAACGCGCTCGTCTTCTTGTGACCATCCGCCATTCGCTCTTCTGCCTCCGATGTACGCAGCCCCCCTTGCCTGATTGAGCATCGCACGATGGGTCCTTTTAGGGTCTGCGGTCCGCTATGATACCCGTCGGTGGATAGAGCACAATCAGCGCAACTGGACGGGACGGGCGGGATGGGTAGGATGTCAGGTACGGCGCGTGCACACTCAGCAATACTTGCCCGGAGACGCCCGTTATGAAACGCAACGCGTGCCGTGTTCAAAACGTCCGTGTCAATACGTTGCGTGTTGGTTCAACGCATTGGCCCCATGGTTTGGCGAACGTATCGCGTCAGACCTATTTTAACTGTGCGCGTTGCGCTCCGTATCAACACGCTACGTGTTGCGTGTTGCGTGTCGGGGCGGCTAAGATCTTTCCTTCGGTCCTACGCCACGACTCGTCCTCGTCATGTTCTTTTCTTTCTTCCGGCTGCTCCTTTGTTGATGTCTTTCCCCCTGCTTGTCTCCCTCAAACCTTTTGCGCCTTCTCCGTCTCTCCCCCTCCTCGCTATCGTCTTGGCATGGCTCGGACGTGTGCATTTTTTCGGCGGGGGCCATCGAGGAGCATCTTGGATCATCGAGCCAAAGACACACACACGAAGGCGACAAATGCACGGGCAATTGACGTTCGAGCGATGGCGAGTCGTCCCCGCCTCCTCATGACGTCCTTTCCCACAGCCCCTTTCCTTCTCCTACTCATCCTCCCCCCTCTTCTTCCTCTTCTCTCTCCCAGCCTGGTCCAGCCCCCGCGGAGCCAGCCACGCGCCATGTCGCAGCTTGGCCTGAGCGCGGAGGCTAAGGAGGCGGCGCGGACAGATTCCGAAGTGGACGGCCGCAAGGCAGGGAGGGGGGGGGGACGGTCGGATAGTGGAACAGGAGGAGGGAGGAGGAGGAGGAGGAGGAGGAGGAGGAGGAGGAGGAGGAGGAGGAGGAGGAGGAGGAGGAGGAGGAGGAGGAGGAGGAGGAGGAGGAGGAGGAGGAGGAGGAGGGAGGAGGGAGGAGGAGAGGAGGAGGAGGAGGAGGAGGAGGAGGAGGAGGAGGATGAGGAGGAGGAGGAGGAGGAGGAGAGGAGGAGGAGGAGGAGGAGGAGGAGGAGAGGAGGAGGAGGAGGAGGAGGAAGGAGGAGGAGGAGGAGGAGGAGGAGGGAGGAGGAGGAGGAGGAGGAGGAAGGAGAGGAGGAGGAGGAGGAGGAGGAGGAGGAGGAGGAGGAGGAGGAGGAGGAGGAGGAGGAGGGAGGAGGAGGAGGAAGGAGGAGGAGGAGGAGGAGGAGAGGAGGAGGAGGAGGAGGAGGGGAGGAGGAGGGAGGAGGAGGAAGGAGGAGGAGGAGGAGGAGGAGGAGAGGAAGGAGGAGGAGACGAGGAGGAGGAGGAGGAGGAGGAGGAGGAAGAGGGACGAAAAAGATGAAGACCAGGAATAGCCCAGATGCGCCAACGATGCCGCAGCACACCCGCACATCCCAGGCCTCCGCCCCCACAGGATCCCACAGGCGCTCACTGTCATTCCTCCTCTTCGTCCTCCTCCTCCTCCTCCTCCTCCTCCTCCTCCTCCTCCCCTCCTCCTCTCCTACTCCCCCTCCTCCCCCCCTCCTCTCTCCTCCTCCTCCTCCTCCTCCTCCTCCTCCTCCTCCTCCTCCTCCTTTGGTGGTTTGGCATTCGGCCCTGTTCTGTTGACGGGTCGGCCCGTCACATCTGTGGACGTTTGAATGTCTGGTGGTGGAGCCACAAGAGTCCCCGTGCTGCTGCCCCGTTTCGGAGTGGAACCGCCCGGCATCCGCGTATAGCTGTTTTACAGGTTTGAGGTCCTGTCGTAAGCCCAAAGGAAGTCTCAAAAGAGCCGCCCCCCCATCCGTGGAATTACGTTGCAAGCGTGTAGCATGAGTGTAAGACGAATGTGCGCGGCGCTGAGACGAGAGCCCCACCTGAACACGATTTGCATTCCACCTTTTTAAGAACAGCACGGGTGTAAGGCCCATGCTTGCGGCCCCAAGGCGAGAGCATCATTCGGGGAAAAAAAAGCCTCATTCAGGAAGCCACCTGCGCCCCACCGTGCAAGTGCTGCAAACTGTTCAACGAACGTGCGCGGTGCTCAGGTGAGCAGATGCTGAGAATTATGAGATTCAACGTCACATCAGTGATAATATCTCAGGCGACATGCCCCGCCCGCCCTACCCGCGCGTCTGGTGGTGCGCCGATGGGGAGTTGTTCAAGTATAAGCAGGAGAGGCGGGGCAGGGATGAGGAGGAGGATGAGGAGGAGGAGGAAGAGGAGGAGGAAGAGGAGGAGGAGGAGGAGGAGGAGGAGGAGAGAGTGGGTAAGGAGCAGGAGCCGGAGGAGGAGGAGGAGGAGGAGGAGCCAGAAGGAGGAGGAAGAGGAGTGTGTATCGGACGGAGCGGGAGAAGGAAGGGAAAACAGACACAAGAGAAGGCGGAGTAGGAGAGGGGAGCAACATAAGAGGAGGAGGAGGAGGCGGAGGAGGAGAAAGAGGAGGAGGAGAAGGAGGAGGAGGAGGAGGGGGGCGGAAGAGGGAGGAGGAAGGCGACAGGACCCTAATGCCAAGGAGGAGGCGGGCGCGGTGGCGGAGGCGGAGGATGAGCGGCCACAGGCTGCGTTCGATTATTACAAGAAGACCTGGTCGATACAGTACACGGACGTCGGAAGCCCAGCCGTTGCCCCCTTTTGCTTGCGTGATGCCAGTGTGAACGATCACGTCTATGAATGGCGAGGTTGCCCTGTGTATCGTCATGCCGTGTATCCTCGGCAGTCGATCCACCCGCTTCTGAGCCACACGTTCGGCCACGCTGGCAGGACGCTGCTCAGCGCCCCTTGCGTTTCGCCTCTCGCCGATGGCACTCTGGCTTCCGGCTGGCATCGTTGCTCGGAGGTGTCCGCTCCCTCCCTCAGGGGGTAGGAGGAGGAGGAGGAGGAGGAGGAGGAGGAGGAGAAGGAGGGGGAGGAGGCGGAGAGGGAGGAGGAGGAGGAGGAGGAGGAGGAGGAGGAGGAGGAGGAGGAGGAGGAGGAGGAGGACCGCCTTCTCCCAGAGAAATCTGCAGTGTATCCAGGCCGCTGGATCTCCGTGTGTCCTTTGGCCCTGGGCTGCGTTGGGCCCGGCCTGGTGGTCGGGATGTCGTCCAGGAGGGACAGAAACACACAGACACAGTTAATCGTCGACTCCGAGGAAAATATGCAAAAATATGGGAAGTGCGGGGGAAGACAAAAAAAAACAAAACATGGGAACAGATGGGGCATCTTTTTATTTGTGTGTATTTATTTGTGTGTCCTGGGGCCCCTTCAGTTGTCAGGGGGAGGGCTGGAGCCGCCCTTTCGGGGCGCTGTCGGGCAGGGCAGTCGGCCTCTCGGCGGTGTGGGTGCGCTGCCAGGTCATCAGCCTGCCGCAGCAGGAGGCGATGTTCGAGCAGTGGACGAAGCTCGGGCCGGACGAAAGGGGGGGATTGGGAAAGGGGGGGTTCCCACCGGGGAGCCCATTCCTCGATACATGGGCGCCTCCGGCGCCGGGAGGCGCCAGGAAAATCAGCTTCGTGAGCTGATTCTCAAACCCCCCCTTTGCGCTATCCCCCCCCCTCTCGCCCGACCCGAGAGGCTGCGGAGGCGGTGCTATGGCTTCTGGATGGAGGATCTGGACAACCCCGCCCTGGAGGGCGCCCACGAGTTTCTGAAGGACGCCGGGTCGGCACACGGAGCTCGGCACGGGAGCCAGACCCCTTCGCGTTGTGGAAAAATCGCGACGGGAGGTTTTTCACTATTGTCGGCCTCCGGGGGCCCTCACCGGGCCTCGGGACCGTCAAAAAACGACTCAGGATGAGAAACCGGTCCCGCGGGGAAGGGGTCCAGACCTCTGGGGGTCGACGTTGTGAAAAAATCACGACGTCGGGGGTCTGGGGAGCAAGGCTGAAGGAGGCACGTCCCAGCATCGTCTGGCCGCTCCCCATCCCACCGGGCCACAGGGCTGGGCCTAGACGCTGTTCTGGCCATCTCGTGGGCCGTTCTGTGGTTCGTCTCGTTTTGCAGTCCAGGCGGAGCGAAGGCAAAACGAGGAAGAACGAAACACAAACGACGAAACGCACTGCTTGTGTTCAGCCCTGCTGAGCCATGGCATCGCAGCCCCTTCAGCGCCCCCCCTCCCCAGCTGGGGATCGGCCCGCGAATCCCAGAGGAACATATCATATGTGTACATATATATATATGCATATATGTATGTGTATATATTTATATATATGTATGTATATATACATAGATCCCCACCTGGGTGGGTCAGTCGGCCTGTAGGACCGAGTCCGCGCCAGTGGGGATACAGTCGGGGTGCTGAAGAAGGAGCCCTTTTCTTGTGGGAGAGGCTCAGTGTTCCCCACTTGTTTTCAACATCCCAGTTTAGGGATCGGTTGAAAGATGCTCAGTGCTTGACGTACTGCAGGAAATCTGACTGCCTGTGGCCCTGTGACCGTGTTGGCGCAGCACAGGTGTGCATGCAGGGTGATCCTGCTGCTGTCTCCGAACAGGCTCGGTTGGGTCACCATGAGGCCGATATCCAGGACGCGGCTCGACGGTGCTGTAGCGTGGCCCATTCGTTACACTGCACAGATGCTGTTGCGTCGAACTTGTCGGGATTGTTTGAGGCCACTCGTGGGCTTCTCTGAGGCCTCGGGCCCTTCTTGGCGCCCCTCGGGGGCCCGGTTGGGGACGTGTCCGGGCCGTGTTGGGCCCAGTGGCTCCACCGAGCTCTCCCGCAGAGGCTCGGTTGAACCGTCATGGGGGCGCCTTGTCAGCTCTTGGGGCGGTCCTGGGGCCCTCTTGGGGCGATCCCGGGCCGTCTTTGGGTGTTATCGGCAGTCCTGGGGCTGTTTCGGGGCCCCCTCCAGACAGGGGAAGGTCTGTGCGTTCGATTTGTTCTGCCCCCGCTGGGGGTTCGAACGCATCCACCCTGAGGTCCTTGCGTCGATTCCTTCTTGCACCCCGCGTTTCCACGCGGCTTTTGCGCCTCGGGGCCCTCGCGGATCGACTTGGCCTCAGAACTGCCGCGTGCGGACGGCGTCGAAGGCCTCGGTCGTGACGTGTTTTGTCCGCGGCGCTGGACCCCTTTGGGAGGACGGGCCCCCCCTCTGCAATCCTGGCAATCCTCGGCGGCCGTGTGGGCCTGGCGGGCAGAGCCCTTGGCTCCCGAGCGGGGCGGGGCGGAGGCGTCTTGCACAAGGCCCTGCGGCCGGTGTCGCCGACCCTCCGGGGGGACGACGCAGGCGACGACGAAGACGACGACCCCGACCCCCATCGCTCTGTCGAAAAATCGCGACGTGAGGTTCTGCTACATTTTTGGCCCACGGGGGCCTTCACTGGGCCCCCGCACCGTCGAGCAACGAGTCAGGATGAAAAGTCGCCCCTGGGGAAGGGGTCCAGCTCCCTCCCTCCCTCCCTCCCTCCCTCCCTCCCCTCCCTCCCTCCCTCCCTCCCTCCCTACTCTGGGGGTCGACGTCGTGAAAAAGTCACGACCGCCGGGGGTCTGGGGACGGCGCTCGCGAGCCTTCGTGGGGGCCCTTGCGGGCCCCGGGACACCCCCTGAGGGCGGAGGGGGGGGGGTGGGGCGACCCTCCGACCCGCTGTTTGTACGATGGCAGCAAGGTTTTTGTTTAGGGTTTGCCGCGCGATTGGCACGATATGGTTGATCAGTTGATTCGCCATGTTTGTCTTCTCGGGCCGGACGAAAGGGGGGGATTGGGAAAGGGGGGGTTACGAAATTTGCTGCGTGCAGCTGGTTTCGGCCCCACCGAGGGGCCCATTCCTCGATACATAGTCGCCTCCGGCGCCGGAGGCGCCGGGAAAATCAGCAACGTGAGCTGATTCTCCCCCCCCCCCTTTGCTATCCCCCCCTTTCGCCCGACCCGGTCTTCATCCGTACATTCATCATACAGTGTACTCATCATTCGATGGTTCATGATGCTGTGCATCTCTTCCAGGTGTGGCGGCCAGCGCATATGCCCCATGCTTGAAATCCTTTTGGAAAGTCGCCACATCAAGAATATGTTGCAAGAGCCGCTGCGCAAGGATTTCACGTGTGGGGGATCTACACCACAAAAATAGCGGGAGTCACAGGTGTTCCTCTTTTTTTTTCAATGTGCTGACGCATGTTTTGTATGAGTTGCTTGTTTTTTGTTCGTGGTGAGGTTCCGCGGCCCCGCGGAGCCGCCACTGAAATCCCAACCAGGGTGTTTTCACAGGGGCACATCGGCATTAGTGTGGTAATCTGTGGCGACGTAATGTTGTGGTGCAGACACCCACACTTGAAATCATGTTGCAACAGCCCTTGCCAAAAAGATTCCTATCGTGGTGACCTTCCACAAGGATTCTAAGTGTGGGGTGTCTGCGGTGGCCGCCACACTTGAAACCCTTGTGCAGGAGCTTTTCCGCAAGGGTTCTTCGCGTGGCGATTTCCCGAAAATATTGCAATTGCGGGGGATCTGCAGCTGCTTCAATACGTATGATCTGTTTGTAGCAGCGTACGCAAAGGGATTACTTCTGACCACCACACAATGATCCAGTTGCTCAGTCTACTGCAAAAAAGACTCCAATGCTGGGGATCACTGCAGGCCCCAAACAGATGATCCTGTTGTAAGGTCACAACTCAATGAAGGGGTGTTACATCAGAATTCCAAGCGTCGGAGGTATGCACCAGATAAATTGCTAGCGCCACAGGTGTTCCTAGCTGTTTCCATGTGAATGCATTCTTTTTATAAATACATATATATATATGATACGTATTGCTTTTGCCACGCTTTCAAGTGTAGCTTTCTTGGGATCCAGGCGCCGCCGCTGCAGATCGTCCGCAATTGGAATCCTTTCGCCAGTCCGCAGCAAAGTACATCTCTCTGCGCAGTCCGCTACAACATGTTTTTTCTTTTTGCGGAGACCATTACAGATCCCCCGCATTCAAGATCATGTTGTAAGGTCGCCGCAAAAGAGGACTAATTATTGTTGTAAAGTGTGCTGCAAAAGGAATTCAAGTGTGGCGGGCACTGCAGATGCTACATGCTCACAACCCTTTTGGAAGTTCGTCACAACAGGTATCCTTGTGCAGGGACTGCTACAGAAGGGTCCCAAGTGTGGGGGTCAGCGTCATAAAAAAAAGGTAGCGGGAGCCACACATCGTCATAGTCTCATGTGCAAATACACTGTTTGTTTTAACAATGGCTTTAGTTGTTTTGTCGCGTTTTCTTGTCCACCTTCCGCGGCCACACGGCGCTGCCGTTGGAAACCCTTTACAATCAGCATCCGCTAGACATTTTACTACATATGGATTTCATGTGGATTGACGTACACATTGAATCTGCTTGTAATGTTTTTGAAGTTTTTTCAATATGGACGATGTCAGTGGCGGTGCCGTGGAAATCGTTCTACCTAAAGCATGTTGCGCATCTGCTTTTACATGGATCAACGTGTCTGTGTCTTTAGCTTTACATATGACGTGAATGCATGCAACAAGCTGTATATGTAGGTGATAGCAAGAAGACAGCTGGTTGTAATCGCACCAGCGGTGGGTCCTACAAGGGCGACCCCCACCAGGACCCTTCGCGTGGGGAAGGGATCAAAGGGACGAGGCTAGTTATTTCATTCTTGACGTTTCGCGTGTCCCCACCAGTCCGTACCCCCTCTGGCTCAAGCCGCTCCCGCCCAAGCTGCAAGCCGTCAGGAGGCCTCTGCCCGTTCCCTTCCCTTCTCTTGTCTCGTTTTTCCCCTGGCCACATTTCCGTGATGAGCGCGTGGCTTTCTGGCGGGGCCTGGTCAGTGCGGCAGGACCCACGTGGCTGGCACAGTCAGGATTGGCACAGTCAGGGTTGGCATAGTCAAGCACAGTCAGGACCCACGGGGCTGGCACAGTCAAGGTTGGCACAGTCAGCATGGTCCGCCACATGATATTCAGCGAAGCTGGCACAGCCAGGATTGGCATAGTCAGCAGGGCCGCGAATTCGACTACGCCATCACAGTCTGGGCAGCCCGCCGCGCGAGACAGCGCGCGGCTCGTCAGCGAGCAGAACAAGATACTTCTCCGTCTGGAACTAGATGTGACGCTTCGGCGGCCTTGCCCGCAAACGACCCTACCACAGACTGCGAGCCCGAGGTCGTCGCTTTTCTGTGTCAGCGTGGTCTTGGGATGGATGCGTTGAGCTTCGCTGAGCATGGCTTTGAGCGCATGGCTGAGGTACGGCTTATGAGTTATCGACACATGCGCGACATCGGCTCACGACCTGGTCATTGCATATGTCTTGCTACAGCACTGGGCCAGCAGGCTGCAACTGAACAGGGAACCTGTGCCAACACTCTCCTGGGGCCGCCTGGCTTGCGCGGCTGTCCAACAAAGCTGCCCGGCGGCATGACCACGACGCAGACCCAGCGCACCGACGGGTGGGCTGGCGCCCCGCCTACGCAGGGCGTTTCCCCAGATATTGACTTTTCTCCTCCCTCCCTGCCAACGATTCCTCGAGATGCGACGGTTAGTCGCCTACACCGGGAAGATTGCGTAATGGGTCACCTCCACCGGGAAGAGCGCGAAGATAGTCGCGAATCGCAGGAGGAGGAGCAGGAAGAAGTCACGGAGGACCTTGCCGAACGTCCAACACAACCCAGTGGCAACGCGATCTCTTGGCACACCCAACCGCTTCGGATTCCAACAGACTCTGCGGCGGCCAGTCGCCGCCACCGGGAAGGATGCGATGATAGTCGCGAGTCGCAGGGTGAGGGGCAGGGAGGAGAAAAAGAGGATTTTGCCGACCGTCCAACGCAACCCGCTCGCAACACGACCCCTGTGCACACCCAGCCGCCTCGGATTCCAACAGACGCTGCGACGGTCGCTAACCTACACCGGGACGTGCGCGAGATGCGTCGGGAACCACAGGAGAAGGGGCAGGGAGAAGACAGAGAGGACCTTGCCGACCGTCCAACACAACCCACTGGCAACACGACCTCTGGGAACACCCAGCCGCCTCCGATTCCAAAGCCTCCGCGACGGTCAGTCGCTTCCACCGGGAAGAGCGCGAAGAGAGTCGCGAGTCGCAGGGTGAGGGGCGCGGAGAATATTGAGAGAACCTTGCTGACTGACGGTCCAACACAACCCACTGGCAACGCGACCTCTGGGAACACCCAGCCGCCTCGGATTCCGAGGGATTCTGCGATGGTTAGTCACCTACACCGGGAAGAGTGCGAAATGGGTCGCGAGCCAAAGGAGAAGGGGCAGGGAGAAGACAGAGAGGACCTTGCCGACCGTCCGACACAACCCATGGGAACGCGGCCCTTGGGATCACCCAGCGGCCTCGGATCCCAACGGACTCCGCGACGGTCAGTCGCCTCCACTGGGAAGAGTGCGAAGATAGTCGCGAGTCGCGGGAGGAAGAGGGGCCCACCGCTGGGAGGAGTCCATCGAGTAGACCATCGAGGGAGCGGCGGAGGAGTCCCTGGAGGAGAAGTGCGCGGACGAGGAGAGCGAGAGCATCCCGGAGGACCACCTGGGTATTACGATGGAATGAGACAACGGGACTTTGGAACAGACGGCACTGGGAAGTTCCACCGCGCCCACACGTCAGTTTTCCCCTGACGAGCGGGACAACGAAGCCATCCTTCAGCTGGTTTCGAGTAGCCCTCACGCCCCCAATTCGTCTTCCCTCTCCTGCCAGCGACTCGATGCGGACTGGCGCCTCTGCTAGCAGCCACAGGGCAACCCCTGCATCCTTGCAAAGTTCGCCAGACCCCCCCTCTCGGGCGGGGACGTGAGCTCGACCGCCGAGACGGGCCGGCAGCCCAACCAGGGGGCATCCTCGACGCGTCGGACGGGGGGCGGGTGGATGCCCAGGTTGTTCATCCAGGACCACGGGGCTCCCACACTGGAAGGCCGCTCTAGAAGGCCCGGGTCCGCGACTCCCAGTGGGAACCCCACGGGGTGTCACCAAACGAGAGATTCAGGTACCTTCAGGTCACCTTGGGCGCGTCGTTCACAGCCGTCTGGCACGCCTTTGCCGAGCATCACTCTGCCCCTGGCGCGCGCGCTTTCGACCCGCGTCGGCGCGATCGGCGGGCCTGCGTCGCCTTCCTGACGTCATTTCACAGCCACAGCTGCGATGCTCGGGCCATGAGCGACTCATTGGGCCTGGGTATCGACTGGGCGCAGGTGCGTGGACAACACCTGGGACACCACGTCGGCGCGAACAGGGGGCGCCAGGCACCCCTGCGAGATTGTCGGGATCTCGCGGGGGTCGACACTGGCCGTTCGCTGTAGGGTGGGCGTGCTCTCGGGCGAGGTCGGGCCCTTGACGTCGGAGGCGCGGCCGTCTGCCCCCGCCCCCGTGTCGACGGCGTCTGCGAGCCGTCAGCACCCGACCAGAGAATCAAAGCGCCTGGCGCGCGCGTCAGTGCACACAGGGTTATGGTGAGTTCGCCCCCCTCCTTTCGCACCGTGTGCCTGGCGTGCATTTTTCTCCCTCTCCTCCTGCCTGTGCCTGGCGTGCACTTCCTTCCCTCCCCTCCTGCTTCCTTTTGCTGCTGTGGTTAGCTGCCGCGCCGGGGTGCCTACCGTGCCTAGCGCGCACTTCCCACCCTCTCCTCCTGCCTGTGCCTGGCGCGCACTTCCTTCCCTCCCCTCTTGCATCCTTTTGCCGCAGCGGTTAGCTGCCACGCCGGGGTGCCTACCGTGCCTGGCGTGCACTTCCCCTCCTCTCCTCCTGCTTCCTTCTTGTGCCTGGCGTGCACTTCCTTTCCTCCCCTCCTGCGTCCTAAGGCTGCGGCGGTTAGCTGCCTCACCGGGGTGCCTGGCGTGTACTTCCCCTTCTTTCCTCCTGCACCCGGGTGTTCTCCTTCTCGCTTCACAGGGTTATTCCCTGGCGGCTGGGGTCTGCTGCCCAATACTGCTTATTGATGACTTTCAGGTGGTCTGGAATTCATGCAAGGGCTCACGCAGGGAATGGTGCTGCGTCACACTCGCTGAGGTCAGGTGCCCCCTGGCCTGCTCCCATTGACACCGAAGGCCGACGTTCTCCTGCGTGGACTTCGCTTTCGACAAGCGGTACAGGTTTTTCTGCCGTGTGCAGTCTTGTTCTGGAATTCGTGCAAGGGCTCTCACAGGGAATGGTGCTGCGCGGCATTCTCTGAGGTCAGGTGCCCCTTGGTTTGGAATTCATGCAAGGACTCACACAGGGAACGGTGCTGCGTCGCAGTCGCTGAGGTCAGGTGCCCCCTAAGCTCCTGGCTGGTGTCGGCCCCCAGCCCGGGAGGTTCCAGTGGGCTTCTCGCTACACTACTTACCTTAGGGTACCTGGACCTCGGGTTCGGCATGTATGGTTTTGGACGCTCGTTGGCTGACGTTCTCCTGCATGGACTTCGCTTTCGACAAGTGTTACAGGTTTTACTGCCGTTTGCAGTCTTGTCGGTGATGAGGTTGCCCCTCATCATTCCGCTGCCGACACGTTGTTTCGGCATTTGTGCCGCCCACTTCACGGATGTCGTCTGGGTGTGCCTGTCGGTCCAATTCGTCTTCGACGACGTTTGCCTGACTCACACCGGGCGTTCGACCTCTGCGTGTTTACGGTCGCGCCGCCGCGCTATTTTGGCTGCGTTTACTTGCTGGTCGCCACCGGGATTTCCACGCCATTGGGTTTGGGAGTATGGGTTCGTACACCGAGAATGGGTCTACCAGTTCTTTTCGCTTTCTGAGCTGACGCCCTGCTGCGCCTGTTTTGCTTTTCCGCTTTTCGCTTTTCGCTTTTCCGCTGCCTGGTCGTGTCCCAGCTAGAGTTTGGACGCCTTTCGACCCGCTACACGAGGCCGTTGACCAAGAAGTGTCCCCACCAGTGTGGACCTCGGGTTCGGCAAGTGTGGCTCTGTACGCTCGTTGGCCGACGTTCTCCTGCATGGACTTTGCTTTCGACGAGTGTTACAGGTTTTACTGCCATTTGCAGTCTTGTCGGTGATGAGGTTGCCCCTCTTCACTCTTGCGCCGACACGATGTTTTGGCATTTGTGTCGCCTACGTCACGGGTGTCCTCTGAGTGTGTTTGTCGGTCTAGTTCGTCTCTGACGGTGCTGTTTGTCTGACTCGCACCGAGCCTACCTCTGCGTGTTTATGGTGGCGCCGCCGCGCCATTTTGGCTGTGGTTACCTGCTGGTCGCCACCGGGATTTCTAACGCCACCAGGTTTGAGAGTATTGGTTGTGGCTTTCCTTCTGAATGGCTGCCCGCTCGCTCGCTTCGCTTGCCTGTCTTTTCCTGCTGCCGAATCGCGGCCCGACTAGTGTTCGGACGGCTTTCGACCCGCCTCGCGAGCCTGTTGACCAAAAAGTGTCCCCACCAGCCCATCCAGAAACGATGCCCATGAGAGCTGACGGGGGGAGAGAGGAAGAGACACACATAGTCAAACAGCGAGGGAGGCCGGCCTGGACGGCGAGTTGGGGCCATCTCCGGGCCCGCGTGGGTGGGGGGGGCGAAGAGGAGGAGGAAAAGGAGGAAGAGGAGGAGAAAAAGGAGGCAAGAGGAGCAAAACGAGGAGAAGGAGGACGAGGATGAGGAGGACGAGGACCAAGAGAGTGAGGAGGAGGAGGGGGAAAAAGGAGCAGGGTGAGGAGAACAATCTAGGTGCGTTCGCGTTATATCTGACGTCCTACCCCTCCCTCCCATCCCTTACCGTGGCGTAGATCTCTGTTCGATTCGCACAATCGGATGTCGTAGCATGGCGTCGCATTACATGGCATAACATGGTGTTGAACATCAGCGCGTGGCATGACATAGCATGGCGTGGCGACGCCCCAATGTGGGGGGGTCTTCTGCTGCCCAAGAAATCAACGAATCGACACCACATGTGTAATCACTTCCGATGGATGGTTTCTTCGGGAGGCCATTTTCTAGATGTTGGGTCCTATTTGGAAGAACAGAAACCATACCGTGGCATGGCATTGGAAATAATGACGCCAGCGCTGCAGCGGGAGCACGATTCGGAACGAGCGGAAGCGCGGAAATGAAGCCAACGTTGCAGCGGGAGCACGATTCGGAGGACGCGGATCCTAACATATCATGGCGTGGCGACGCCCCAAAGTGGGGGGGCTTCTGCGACCCCAGAAATCTGTGAATCGACATCGAATGTGTAATCACTTCCGATGTTTTTTTCGGGAGGGGGGGGGCATGTTCTAGATTTTGGAGCGTAATGGAAGGACCGAAAACCATGCCGTGGCATGGCGCTGGAAATCATGACGCCAGCGCTGCAGCGGGAGCACGATTCGGAACGAGCGGAAGCGCGGAAATGAGGCCAGCGCTGCAGCGGAAACACGATTCGGAACGAGCGGTGGCCCGAAAATGAAGCTAGCGCCTCAGCGAGAGCAGCATTTTGAGCAAGAGGCCCTAGCCTAAATCAGTTTCCCGGGAATCCTGTGTGTAAAAAACCATACGCGGAAGGGGGCAGGCCATTTCCCGGACGTCACCAGGGGAGAGAGGAGAGTAGTATTCATATTGTGTAAGTGTGGAGGTGGAGGAGGAGCAGGAGGTAGAGGACGAGGGGAAGGATGAGAACGAGGAGGGGGAGGATGATGAGGAAGAGGGGGGGGAGGAGGAGGAGGAGGAGGAGGAGAGGAGGAGGAGGGAGGAGGAGGAGGAGGAGGAGGAGGAGCAGGAGAGGAGAAGAGGAGGAGGAGAAGGAGGAGGAGGAGGAGGAGGAAGAGGAGGAGGAGGAGGAGAATGACGAGGACGAGGACGAAGGATATGGACGAGAACAAGAGGACGAGGATGAGGAGGAAGAGGATGAGGAGGACGAGGAGGAGGAGGAGGAGGAGGAGGAGAAACAGGAGAAACAGGAGGAAGAGGAGGAGGAGGAGGAGGAGGAGGATAAGGACGAAGAGGTCGACGAGGATGAGGACGAGGAAAGGGACGAGGACGAGGACGAGGAGGACGAGGAGGAGGAGGACGAGGACCAGACGGCGTCTTGCGTGTCTCGGGTGAGCGCTCTTGGGGCTCTCTTGAAGGCCTCTTGGGAGCCCTGGAGGGCCTCTTGGGGCCATCTTCGAGCCGGTCGATCAAAAGAGAGCGTGTCCTCGATGTCTGCTCCCTCCTCGGGGGCCACGATCCTCGTGAGAGGTGTCAAAAATTGGCCCTCCCACTGGCCCAAAAAGTCCCTCTGACACATCGGTCCCCCCCTCCCCAAAAACCCCAGGGAGGGGAGGGGGAGAGTTCCCCTCCCCGAAGGGAGTAAGGGGTTATGGATGAAAAAGAGATCACCCTTAGACCACCTGTCGCCCAAAAGGCTGGTGGGATTTACTAAGTGTGATCCTGGGGAATTGTGAAAAATTCAGCTTGCATCTCAGACTGCCTAGACCATGAGTGGCTTCTGGAGCGGCATCCGGTGGTTATCAATAGGTGTCCCATTGAATCCCGTGATTTCCGGTCATCTCCCGATGCTCTTCATCCATTCAGCGCCACCATGTCGATTACGCTTTGCACGTCCTCGCCAGCCAGTCGGTATCCGCACGGGTTCTTCGCCTTGCTATGCAAGCCTTGCTATGCAAGCGGGGGTCCTTGAAGCGCACGAACTGTATATGGAAAGGATTGCCGACGCCGTTTTCAACGTCAACGTGCCATCTTCGAATCGTCATCACTATCACTGGTGTCATCTTGTTTGCCGCCGCGACTATCGCTACATTCAGCCATAAGCAGTTGAAAACGCATCACGCACATGGGGATCACCTCCATCCCTTGCCAGTTGGGGCCCTGTCGGACAATGTCGTTGCTTCATGCGATCTTGAGCCGAAATGCTTCACACATGAAAACACATAAAGCATGCGTTTTCGGGCGTAGCCAGAATTTGCTGTCCGAGAAGGAACCTTGCTGACCGTTGTATTTTCGACCGCCGAGTGCGCAACATTGCGTCGCACCCGATAGCCTGCCGTTTATTTCCAGCCGCGGAGGGAGCAACCCATGGTGCAACCAATCGCAGATGCGCACAACATGGCGCCACACATAGCCAGCCGTTTGATCGTGAAGGCCTTACGGTTGGTGCCGCCGACCCTGAAGGGGGACGACAACTGCCACCATGACCACGACCACGACGACGACGACGACGACGACGACGACGACGACGACGACGACGACGGCGATGGCGGCGACAGCGACGGCGACGACGACGGCGACGGCGACGACGAAAAACATTGAAGAACTTCAGGCAAATCATTTAGCTTACCACCTTGGGGTTGTCTTGAGAGTGCTCGTGGGGCTTTCTTGGACCTCTTGGGGGCCTCCTTGGGGCTTCTTGGGCGCCTCTTGGGGCCTGATGGGGCCTCTTGGGGCGGAAGGCTCGAAATGTCGGTTGGTGTTCCCCTTCTCGGGAGTCGCAGGAGTGCGGCCTTGCGGCAGGCCCCGTGAGGGAGGCCTGGCATCATTGGGTCGGGCTCTCCGCGTGAAGAATCTCTTCTCGGCTGCCGCATGCTCGGCCCATGGCGCAATTTCGGCCGCCGAGTGCGCAACCCATTGCGCCATTCGCCAGCTGCCTGCGGCCAGTCCGTCACCGTGCCAGCCCAGCATTCTGGGTGGCAAACGTTGCTCGAGGGTGAGTGGGCCGTAAATGAGGGTGATGCTGGTGATACTATTGCTATTGATGTTGATGTTGGTGGTGGTGGTGGTGGTGGTGGTGGTGGTGCTGCTGCTGCTGCTGATGATGATGATGATGATGATGATGATGCTGATGATGATGATGGGCGTGATGGCGATGGTGATGGTGATGGTGATGATGATGGGGATTGGGATGGGGATGGTGATGATGATGATGACGATACTGATGATGACGATGATGCTGATGAAGACGATGATTATTATGATGATGATGACGACCATGCTGATTATGTTGAGTATGCGGACAAGGATGATGATGAGGATGGTGATGCTGGTGCTGCTGCTGCTCTGATGATGATGCTTGTGATGATGCTGCTGATGATGATGATGGTGGTGATGCTGATGGTGATGGTGGCGACGTCGATGCTGATGGTGATGATGATGAGAGGAGGAATGTGAAGATGATGATGCAGATGATGATGATGATGATGTTGCTGCTGCTGCCGATGATGATGTTGAGGAGGATGATGACGATGACGAGGATAATGTTGTTGATGATGATGGTGATAGTGATAGTGATGGTGATGGTGATGGTGATGATGACGTTGATGATGACGATGCTTATGATTGTGATTATGATGGTGATGATGATGATGAGGGTGATGGTGATGCTGATCATGGTGATGAGGAGGATGAGGATGAAGATGCTGACGACGATGATGATGATGATGATGATGATGATGATGATGATGATGATGATGATGATGATGATGATGATGATGATGATGATGGTGGT